>PITA01003881.1:0-131825 GCA_004023965.1 Spilogale gracilis
AAAAAAAAAAAAGAAAGTTACTAGATCACAAAAGACCTGCCCTTCCAAAATGATTCGTGCTCTTGTAAGAGACCTTGGAACGCTTCTGCACCCTTCCTGCACTGTGAAGATACAGGTAAAAGACAAGTGTCAATGAACACAGGAAGGAGGCTCCCATCAGACACTGCCTTAGAATTTGCAAGTGCCTTGATCTTGGACTTCCCCACCTCTGGAACTGTGAGAGGTACATTTCTGTGGTTTATAAGGCACTTGGTCTATGGTATTTTTGTCTTAACAGCCCAAACATACTAAGACAATTGCTAAATTACCCACTTTTTATACATTCTCTCTCAAGTCCACAACTGAAACTGTAACAAAGCAAAATAAAATTAATTTTAAAAACCCACATGTTTGATCTACGTAATACGGAATACCTCAGCATTTTTGACAATTGAATTTTATATTTCTATCCGGGTACTGATATGCAAACGGCTTTGGGAAACCATGACTTAATATTTTCTTTTTTGTAAACCTTGAAGATCCAATAATAATGTTCCTTAACATTTTTTTTAAAAGATTTTTATTTATTTATCTGACAGAAAGAAACACAGCTAGAGAGGGAACACAAGTAGGGGGAGTGAGAGAGGGAGAAACAGTCCTCCTGCTGAGCGGGGAGCCTGATGTGGGGCTTGACCCTGAGTCTCCAGGATCATGACCTGAGCCGAAGGCAGTCACCTAACCAACTGAGCCACCCAGGTGTCCCAGTGTTCCTTAACATTTAAAGTGAACCTAAAAGTCTTCTTACCTCCCCTATCATGCATGAGAGTCATTAACTTACTATATTCTTGACTACTTCTGTAACTTTAGCATTATGCATGGACTCTGCCATAGCTAAACCAACAAAACTAGGGGATCCTTTTAATCCTGGAGATTAAGGTACTGAGAATATCAATTGTGCCTCTTATCCACATTAAAATAAATGTAAAGAATATAGAGGAATAAGAAAATCTGATGGCTGGGAAAATAGTTGATTGTTATATCAGCAATCAATGATATCAATCCAACTAAAATTATAAGTCTGTAGTCAAATAGTAAATGCTTTGGGTTGTCTTTCTTGGAAGAAGCATTAGGACCCATTTACGAAATTTCACTCAGATGTGTAATTTGTGTATTTTTGAGAAAGCATGGTATTTATTTCCATTGTATTCTGACAACCTACCCATATGAGTAGGCATTATGACTCTTCTTCCATCACACTTTATAAACTTAATGCAGTGTAGCCTCCATCACCATTTACTAAAAATTGAACATTTTCTATAAGTGGACCAACCCAAACATGTAGCCTTATATTCTTTACATTTCCGTCTATCTTGGCAGAATTGAGTGTTTTTAATTTTTTCTCCTTTTGATTTAAGCAAACCGCAAAGAAAAAGAATGGGAAAAAACGCTAACTTGGCAACCAAAGTAAGTACAATGTCAAAAATAAAAGCTTTCTGATATTTGTAACCATTATGGCAACACAGAGGGGTGTTTAATTTGGAAGTTAGATATTTTGAAATGAAAAATCTCAGCATTTTGTAGAGGTCACATTTGCCTTGATATTTCCCACTGTGTCTGTCTTCTTCCCTCTTGTGTTTGATTCATGGAAGAATTCTCTGTGTTATGCATTCCCTTCCACAGCCTTCCCTCCCCACCAAAAACTGATTTGCTCTTCTGTGTAAAGGGGTCTGAGAAATGAAAGGGCCTGAGACAAGAAATATTAGATCCAAGAAAAAAATATTGTTAAAAACTGAGTTAATATTTGAAAGGTATTGAGAGTACAATTTGAAATTGGTCTTAATCCCCCAGTTGTTGCGTCCTATTCAGCAATACCTCAGCAGGTTGGCCTTTGTTTGTTTAGAGCCTGGCATGATGGATGAGCTGGTACCAGGCCAATGTGTTTAAGTAAAGTCTGGGAGTTCCTGGGTTAGCAGAACACAATTCCTGTAAAGCCCTGGGAACAGCCAGCAACTGTATTGCTATTTGCACCTTCAAAGAAACTGATGGGCCCAAATCACATCCCACTTTTATTTTCAAAAAAGAAAAAGAAATAATTTGAGAGCCCTCTCCTAAACTTTTAACCCAATTCTGATTGAAGAAGGGAACTTTGAATTTCCTTCTAAAAAACCAGTAATAGAAACACATGGAGAAATTTATAGTGAAGAATACTTTAGGCTCCAGACTCATTACAGACTTTCCCATCTGGCCTGAGATGGCAAAAACAATTACCTTCATTTCACAGGCAAGAAAATAGAGGTAGAGAGGGAAGAAATGATTTTGACAAATTCGGAAGGGAGGAAATTGAGCTCTGGTCTCTTGGCATTCATTTATCTATTCTAGAATAGTTGACTTCCAGCATGGGAAGATTTTGTTTTGTTGTTGCATTATTATTGTTTGTGTTTACATGGTCCAGATGTATTTGAATGCATGGGTTTTATCATATTCTCCCTCAGACATCTGGTCAATGACTGAGAACCTCCAGTGGGGCAGTCTTTGCATATTTTTACTTATGAGAAATTCACCTTTAGATTAACTAAAATCTGCGTATCCTCCTTTCAGTAGTTCTAGTAGTTCTGCTCTTTGGAACCACAAATTAGATATCTGTGCCACATCCAAGTCATCAGAATATTGGAAAATGGTAATCATATTTTCTTTGGGTTACCATGCCCTGTGCCCTTCAGTGTTGCCTCAGTCAGTTTGCACTTGATGCTTATCCTGTCTTAGCCTCCTACAAAAGTTCTTTTAAAACTAAAATCTGTTTAGAAAAGTGCCAGATGAATAGCCAGATGAAGAGATATATCAGGCTGAGGTCTGAGAAGGTCATGAACACAAGAGCTTCTGTCCCCGTGGAGCTGGGGTGCGCTACCTTTCTACTGTGCATGTGTTCGCCAACCCACAAGGTCACCAATCCCCATTCTATTGAGATTTTATGGAGGCCTCCTCATGTATCCTTCAGTCAGTGATCTATCAGTAACCCCATTTCCAACCCCTCTCCCCCTCTCTGGAGAATGGGACATGGGACTGAAAATTCTAAACTTTTTTTCAGGGCTTGGTCTTTCTGGTGACTGGCCCCCACCCAGGAACCCACCCCGTCACCTCACTACAACAAAAGATGCTCTTGTTACTCTTATCACTTAAGAAATTACAAAGACTTCAAGAGCTCTATGCCAAGAACCAGGACAAAATCAAATCATACTTCTTATTATAAACTACAATATCACATTTTTTTTTGTTTTTCATTTTTAAAGGGTCAGATTCCTCTCTTTATTCCAACCCAGTCTACTGTGAGTTAAGATCCTTATGTCACTGCTATATCATATTGTTACCTCAGTTTTTCAGGCTTGGTTGCTTTTCTAGTGTAAAATGCACACACATTTATCTCAGGTGAATTTCATCTTACAAAGCCCAATTTCTTGGTGCCATCTGACAAATATTTTGGAGTTGTATTCTAATATTTAGCCCTCAATATCCATTGTGAGCTTTGTGTTAATCTAAAAATGTGATGAGTTAGCACCTCAGAATTAAGGAAAAAATTTTAAGATTAATACCAGGGCTAAAGAGAAGAAGATTTACTTTTCTTACTTATCTGTACCCACTGCTTGGTACCATTTGGGGCTGAATATCTAAAAATTGTAATCTTCCACCTACATGTTCTTATTTCTAGTTCAGTGCTCCTGGCTTTTATTAAGATCATGGTGGAATGACCTCATTAAATCCCCTGCTAAAGTCCAGGCATACTGTGTTCGTGTTTGCTATGCTTCCTGCATGGTAAGGCTATCTAATTTAATAATCCTTTCAAATAAAGAAATTAGATCCATTGGCCATAACTTGTTGATAATAAACCTAAATTGAGTCCAGTAGCTGTAACTCTACAGAAACTTTATGGAGAGTGAAATGTAGTGAAGACTCAATAAAATTTATTGATTATGGCTTAAATATTACCTGAAGTTTTGGGTTTTTAAGGATTGTTCAACCAGCTATGAAAATTTTCTACTTTACATGCTTTGATTTGGGAGGAAATTAAGCACATAGAAAGCTGATATAGACAGCTACTTTCAAATAATTCCAATGAAGTGTTCATTTATTTTCTGGCTATTGAAAAGCTGTGTCTCAAACAGCCAGGTATATAAACATCCCTATCAGAACTACTATGTATTGAGGAGGGACCCATCCATTAAGAGAGAACAGACAGATGAAATCTGTGAAATCCCTCTGACCTGTGGGAAGTTTGTCAAAAGATTTCTAAGATGAATAAGAAGAAGTGTTTTCAGTTAGAGAAAGATCCCTATTATCAGTCTTCACATTTCAAAGGGAGTAGGGGGATTCCCATTTTTCTTTAATTTTTTTTCTCTGCTCATTTTCTCCCTACTCAGCAGATGATTGCTCAGTTTTAGTGAACATGAGATGGAAGATAGAATGAGTCTGAGACTGAAGAACAGAAACCAAAGAGTAATATAATCTTTAGAAGAATCTTTAGATGTCACTCAGTCCAATTTCAAACACGGTCATGAGTCTTTCCATGATATCCTTGGCACATTGCCATCCAATCTTTACCTGAATATCTTATGTAACAGGTAACAGGGAACTTACTCATAGTAAAGGAACTATTCTATTTGTAAAAAGTTTTAAGTATTAAAAACCTCTCCTTAATGCTGAAGGGAATTTCCCACCCTTCTCCTTTGTAGCTTTCAATATCTATTCTTGGTTCTGTCTTTTGTGTAAAGATAGAATAAGTTTAGCGTTTCTTTTACCTGATAGTTCTTTAGATATTAAAAGTGACAATCCAAGCCCAATTTATTTTTTAAAGTTAAATATTTCAATATGGACCATAGATCTCTTCCCTTTGCCTGGGTCTAGAAGATTGGTTGGGGTGGGGGGTGGGGGCATGCAACTCTCCTGGAGAAACATAATCATAAGACAGTTGGACTTAAAATCAGTGGATTTGTAAATTACCTTTTTAAAAAAGGTTTTATTTATTTATTTGACAGAGATATAGAGAAAGCACAAGTAGGCAGAACGGCAGGCAGGGGGAGATGGAGAAGCAGGCTCTCCACCAAGCAGGGAGCTCGATGCGGGGCTCGATCCCAGGACCCTGGGATTATGATCTGAGCATAAGGCAGACACTTAACGACTGAGCCACCCAAACATCCCTTGCAAATTACTTCTACTTCTTCCTTTAAATGTGATTTAGAGTCTCTCATCTGTGCCTCAGCTTTATCATCTGTAAAATGAGACTCAGGGCATTTCTCCTACTCTCTTCAAAATAATGTTATTGGAATGTGATAAGAGTGAATATTAAGCATCTGCTTGAAAGTCGCATATTTTGTAACCATACACACTTAAGACTTCAGAGAAAAACCAAAAGAAACTGTATTTTTGCTCTTGGCTAATGGTCTGCATTCTCCATCCTGCCGCCTTTCTGGTGCCTGATAACAATCCAATTGTTTCCTCTGGGCTCGTTCTGTCCTATTTTCTTTTCATCTCCCAGTCTCCTTTACTTGGTTTTTCCTTGAGCATCATCCAAGAGGTCCAAAGCCCATCTTTTAATTGCTCATCTCCAATCAGCTGTCATATTGCTATTAGAAAAAAACTTTTTTAAAATTTCAGGTCTTAGCTTCTATTTTGTTCAGTCCCATCCTGCCTCATTATAATTTCAGTATTCACAAATATATTTAATCCCTAATTAAAATGAAGTAAAATACAAGCTTCTTTTGGGTTTGCCATATATCACCTTATTATTTCTTCCTCTCCTCAAACCGCTTATTTCTGTTCTATAATCCTTGCTCCAAATCCTGCTTTTACATTACAAAAAAAAAAAAAAAAATCAAATACCTATGCCTCCTCCTGCTAAGACCTTATTTCTAGTTTTTTTAGCTTCTGTAACTGCTCAATACCTAGTTCCATTTCCAATTTAAATCAGTCTTTCTATAAGAATAATGCTGCGCTAGCCTTTTAATCTGCATACTGCGACTATACCAAAGGAGTTTAAAAAAAAAAGCCAAAAAGCTTTTAGAATTGGTAGAGAAAAGTGACTGTACATTGAGGATTCTGAATCTCTTTGTTTAAAGAGTACCAGATCCGGGCACCAGGGCGGAATGTTCGGGATGAGCTCAAGTTATCCACGTCTTACTTACCGTGATCACTTCAAAGAAAGAAAGAAGTCCAAGGCAGAAAGGAAAATGTTGTCCTCACAGACAGTATGTTTTTCTTCCCATAATATCATTACTGGTGATGGTAATCACATTGCTCTGAAAAGAAAACAGATTTCCATTTTATTTCATGGTCCTAATGAATAGATCTCCATTTATGCTACTACAAAGTCATTTCAGGGTATGGGCTCTTCTCTCTCGGAGTAGTTAGAATAATGGATGATCTTTTCTGCAATTACTTGGGTATAATTAAATCTGTGGATTTTGCTGACGGCTCTAACAGTCGGGCACTCAAGCTTGTTCCTGGAGGTTTATTATATCAATCGAACAGCAGCTCTCCTGCCCAGCTCTGCCTCTAGAGATGGATTTATGAATTTAAGATACAGAATACCCTTTTCAGAACATTCTGGCTACAAGAGGTAGGAAGGAACAGGGGAGCATATTTCTACTGGGGTGTGTTCTAGTTGTCCTTTTCTTATGAGGCAGAGACCTCAAGAGGCTCCCTATGAGAAAAATCTGCTTAGCCAGGTGGTATATTATCTAAGGGGAAACAGAATATCTGGACATGATCCCTAGGCTGACTAAAAGCAACTTGGGTCAGAGGTCTTGTCCTATTCATTTCTGTATCACTAATACCTAGCATGGTGATTGGCAAGTGGAAGTTTCTCCATAAGGAATTACTGGACTGAGCAAAGCCTGGGACAGATAGTATTGAAACTAGACACCTTGGTTCATTGTTCAGTTTCTATTTTTATAGCATTATATAAGGTTAGAAGATTTCTTGACCCTCTCCGTTTGGGTATCAGTATTCTTCTATCAACACAGAGTGAAGTTGTCTGTTCTAATCATAAAAAAGCTTCTCTGTATTGCTACCTTCAGCAGGAGTAAATATTTCTAATAGTTCAACAGTTATTCCAAATAACTAATCCAAGTCTTCCAATACAAAGTTATTCTTTCCTGTTTTTTCTATCCCTCAGCATAAAATCATTTTCTTCAGATATAATACCTGTAAAATTCCTTAGCTAGAAAATAAACTACTATCTAAAAGCCTTCTCACCTGTCTCCCCACTTCTTGGAGAACAAAACAATAAAAAAGTGGAAGAGGGAATAATTAGAAACTGAGAAGGGAAAAAAGGAAGAGAAAAGAAATCATGGCTTCTAGGTGACTTTTTCTCCCTTAAAAGGAAATGAAGAGAAACTCATAAATTCAGGTACCTCAGTTGGCCTGTGAATGTTACAGAACATCTCTGGTCTCTTACTCTGGCTCTATGCTTCTCGTTAGTAATGGTGATTGTCCTAAGTGCCCAGTCTCTGTTTTGGAGGTAACAGAGTATTAGTTCTTTCCTTAAATTCCAGCGTTGTCATTGTTTTCATCCTGACCAGTGCTGAGTTCTGCACATCTTAGCTAAATAATCTGAAGTAGGACTGAGTACATTAGGTGTTACTTCTGCATTATACCACATATCCATCTTGACCCACTGACTTCTCTCCATGTAGTTGCCAATTTCTCTCCACCTTGCCAATTTCCAATCACATTACCAAATTCTCATTAGAGAGTGAAGTTCGTAGGCAAGGGTGACTGTTCTTCAATTTGATTCAGAAAATTAATTTTTTGCTCCCTTCCACCTTTTTGTCATGGTGATCTCAGAATTTCAGCCAACTGAGAAATAGAGTTTTCCCAAGCTTTCCCAAGAGAAAGCCAACTTTTTTTCCTTTTGCTTAGACTTGACATCTGTGTTTAGATCACATTTGAAAGAATGAAAGTTAGGGCTTGAGTGAAATGCTTCATTGGCTAGTTTAAGGTGTTTTTTTAAATTTATTATTTGTTTGTTTTGGCTTAGTGTGTAGGAATTACATAAAGAAAATGATAAGAAAATAAGCTTTGGGGGAAAAATGACCTCTTACTTAGATTTCAATTAACAGGGTCTTCTTGTTTCCTCACTTTTAGAAGGCATGAGTTTGAATAATTATTTGGCAAGATCACCCTTTTAGTTGTAAACTTACAGAAGTAGTCATAAACACCAATTTCCCCTATATTACAATGGGAATATGAGAAAGGTCCAGAAAAGGAGGGTTATAACAGCAACAACAATGATATGACAAAGTGAGGATGTCCTGGACTATTTAGGGGTGCTGCTATGGATGGGCATGTTCTTGAGACCAAGTCTGGTCTGTAGGGCGGAGGTTCTTAAAGTGTAGCTCCTGGGTCACTGTATCAGCAGCTCCAGGCAAATTGTTTAAAATGCATGTTCCCACCACAGACCTCATGACTCAGAAATGCGGAGGGTAGAGTATTTCCAATGTGAACTCAAGTTTGACCATTACAGGCGTTTTTGTGTCAGGGAGACCTGGGTGCAAATAGTGCCTTCATCACTTGGTGTCTTCATACATGTCATACATTACACGGCCTGTGGAGACTGCACAACCTGCTGGAACCTTAGTCTTCTCATCAATAAGAGGTGGTAATAACGTGTCCTTCCTATACAGCTAGAGAAGTTAACATTTATTTAGTACTAAACTATGTATCAAGCACTGTTCAAAGGACTTTACATGTAATGACGCATTGAGTTCTCATGACAACCCGGAGAGACATGTCATTTTCCAAATGGAGAAATGAAGGCAGAGAGAAGCTAACCAGCTCGCTAACAAGCTCATATAACCATAAGTGCTAGCGACAGATTTGAGTCTCTGTTCTTAACCACCTGCTATTTATACGGTACCTAGCACATAGTAGGCTGCCGTTTATAAGGGACCTAGCACATAGTAGGGACCTAATACATGTTAATTCTCTTTCCTACTTCATCCTCCTGGGATGTCATTAAAGTTAACGATGGAGATTTCTTTAAGTGCTGGTTCAATCTGCTTATATTAAGAAAAAAATAACTTCACTTGAATGTAAATTGAAGAACAAATCAATGGAGATTCGTATTAATGCTGGTAAAGGAGTAATTTGGGGGCATTTGAGGGAACCAGGATAAGAACCTCTGGGATCTTGACTTTTTCTCTCTTTCTTTGCTCAGCTTTGTGGGTTTACCATGGAAGAATTAACTGGAAACTGGGTCAGTGGTTTTCAAAAAACTTTTGGCTCTAGGGTGCCTTTATACTCTTACAAATTGTTGTAAATTCCAAAGAAGTTTTGTTTATATGGGTTTTATCAATAAATGTATTAGAAATTAAAATAAAAATTGTTAAAAGAGTTAACTTATTTAAAAATAACTGTTATGTGGTGACATAAATAACATTATGTAGTGAGAAATAACCATATTTCTAGAGGAAAAACATTAGTGGGAAGAGTAGTATTTTCTAAATTATTATAAATCTCTTTACTGTCTGGTTTAATGGAAGACAACTAGATTCTCATATCTGCCTTTGGGTTCAATCTGTTGCAATATCACATGTCAGGTAGCCTCTGGAAAACTCCCCTGTACCCTGTAAGATAAACAATTTCTTAGTATTATTTAAAATGCTAAGTATTTTCTTATTATTTCTTAGGATTATAAGAACTACTTCTTAGTGGGAATTAAATAATTATTAATTTCTTAGCATAAGAAATATTAAATATTCTTATAATTTATCAGTATTATAAAAATTAGTAAATAATTTGGTATTATAATTTTCTTAATATTATTTTAAATAATTTCACATTATTATAAAAATATTTTTCTGAGTGTTATTATAATTTCTTAGTATTATTATAAAAGTAGTTTTGATCTCACACTTCCCCTGGAAGGGTTTTGAGCCTGCCAGGGGTAGCGGGGTCACACTTCGAGAACTCCTTGGGCTAGTTAATAGGTGGACGACAGTGCACAGTTAATCCAGAGTATTCCCACTCTAAATCTTTCTCTTTCCTCTTAGTTAGCAATGATTGGGCCCTGGATTTATCAACGAAGAATTAAGCAAAGTGAAATCATTTCCATGGCACCATGCCAGGAACCCCAAAGAGTAAGACACACAATAATACAGTGCAGTTGCAAAATGGGAGCAAACTTCACTGTGCTCGGCTTATCATTATCAACCTTGACAGCTGAATAAAACCATTTGCAGCATCAATGGAAATAGAGCAGAAATAAGATAATGAGAAAGAGGATAGGTGAGTTTCCATGGCAAAAAATAGGATTCTCCCTGTGTGGTATGTGTGTGTGTACTCACTGCTCATAAATGTTTCAGCATGTCTGGAAAATACATTGTGTCTACAACATCCTCTTGCATCAGGGATGTGTAGAAGCTTAGTATTGCTGTTTTTTATTAAACAGTGTACTTGAAATGGAGTTTAAGAAATTTCTGAAGCTTAGTAATAGTCGAGTAGATCTATTCCAACAACTGTTACTTAGAACTCAGTCTTTGGGCAAGAAGATGACAGCTCCTTAAACCTTCTGGAAGCTTATTTTCAGTCACCAGGGATGATGTGAAGTGCAGAGGACACGGTGGGGCAAAGGCACCGTCTGCCAGTATTTGCTTTATGTCTAGGCGGTCTGCAGACAGATTTAAGGCAACAGTCATTTATCCTTTTACCTACCTCTTCAAATAACCAGGGCTGGCGCTCTATCAAGAAAAAGTTTTCAATAAATTCACCACAGTATCTTCGCTGTTTCAAATGCTGAGAGTTTTCTGAACTTCTTCCGTTACATGTGAGTGTAACACGCTTAGCAACCATGGTTTTGATGTTCTTAAAAAAGAATATAGTCTGCCATAGTATAGAAAAAGTTCAGATTCTTAGTAGTAAACACATAAGGTATCCTAATTCAATTTCAGTGCCACTGTTGAGTCTGGTAAATTACAATAGGTTAAACGGGATGACTCATGCTATAATAGCGCACAGTTTAGCCAGAAGTGGTGCATAAAATATATACAATGAACATAATGTTTAGTATAGTATAGATTATATTTGGCATGTTTCGTAGGTATTTTATAAGCACATCTGAAATTTTATATCATCTCCAACAGATGGGAAATAAACAGTAACAGGAGCTGTTAATTTTTTTTATTATACATTGGAAGAAAAGGAGTAATAATGTTGGGAAAAACATATTGAGGCTAAAAAACTATATAAAATGTTTTTAAAACCCATTCTAAAATCTTGAGGAATAAAAGAAATAAAAAGTAAGTTGAAATGTTTCAGCATCTGTTATCAGTAATGGAAACCCTAAAAAAATCAGTTGCTGTTAGGTAAGAAAAATATTTTCTGGTTAAAATACAGCCATCTGGTTTTTGAGATGGTGGGATCAAGTGTTTGCTGAGTAGATAAACTGGAAGAAAACTTTAAAAACTCAAGTGGGAGGCAAATTAGGACAAAGACTTGAAGGCAATTGGACACACACACACACACACACACACACACACACATTCACACTGTCTTTTGTGAGCCGGGTACTTTGAGGCAGCTTTTGGTGTTGCCTTGAACCCCAGTGGAACCACGTGAGGAAAGATTTTCATCCTGCCGTTTTTGTTCAAAAGGGTCGTTTAAGCTCTTTCTCTCCCCGGTTTTTGCTCTTTGCTAACTGCACGCTGCACATCGGTATACTGGAACCCAGAGTTCTCCAGCTCTATTTTATCCCTCTGTGTTGCCTCCGTGCCATTCCTCTCACAAATAGATGCGGTCATGTCATTGCCAATCCTGATCAGGCTTTGTTGGTTCTAAATTATTCTGTGTTTTGCACATGCTCTTCCCTGGAAAACTACCCCCAGGCAGGGTCCCTGGGCCTGTATTGGAACTCTAGAAAAGGAGAGTACTCACAACTTTGTGGAAGGGTTTATTATGTTGTATATTCATTACATGTTAGCCGTTTTGTTAAAAGATGAAGTGAGGCATTCTAAACATTCTGAGTTGGAGGAAAATCGATTCCAATCAGGTAGCACCAAACTGAAACTGGTTGCACGTTTTCTACCTGCAGGAGCTTGGGGAGAGGTTTTTTTCGAGAAGAGATGGAAGCAAGGTAGAGAAATTATTGATTGGCTGTAGCAAAAAGCCTAGTTGGCAATTTGTGATTGTTGTCCTTGGGTCTCAGGTTCGTAACCTTGAGGCATGTATGGGTTTAGGTTTTGGTTTGCTTATACAGGCTGCTAACAGTCCTTAGAGCTGCCTTAGTCCAATGGCCTCCTTGCTTAAAGAATTTTACAGCTTTTCCTGGACTGTGAGCCCCTTCCAGACAGAATTTTGTATTTTCACCTCTGTAGCCCCGAAGTAGGGCACTTTCTTGGTGATCGGGAAATACGTTGATTGCACACTTGGCTAGAGAGAATCTGCAACGCCTTTAGCAGTCATGGAAGCCTATTGTTCCACAATTAGAAATGACGTTGTGAATGTAAATCCCTTGGACAGAATAATTATGGTGGTGGCAGGTGGATGAAACCGAAAGCAAGGGCCAGATGCCCTTCCCCTCAAAATCAGAGGCGGAAAGACAGAGAAGACACGGGCTCTGCAAAATAGCCCAGAGATCAGCAGAGGGGGGGAAATCCCACAGAAAAGGGAGGCTAAGGACGGAGCACGGGAAGAACCGGGCCTCTTTGTACTAAATTCCCTTCTTTGAAGGACAATCTGATAGAAGCCTTTAGAACTGGAGGAGGGTGGGGAGGGGGGGAACATTTCATTTGTGAATTGTGCTTAAAATTGCTAAGTGCTTTGTTTCTGTAAAAGGTGATAGACCTGGCAAGGAGTTAATGCCATTTTAGAAAAAGGTGGTAAGAACAGATAAGCCTGGTGGAATTTTTGGCTGGGAGAACAAAACTGGGGGAGAGTTATGGAATGCAGATGGGACACTTGTGTCCCCTCTGCAGTGCTCCTGGGCGTGGTGGCTTGCTGGTGCCTGGCTCATGCTCCCTTCTGTGGCCAAAGACAATACTCACTTGCCATTTGGGACCACAGAAAAACGAAAGGCCTGCACTACAGTTTTGGGGGTCTGAAAAGACCTGGCCATTCCTCACTTGCAGGGCTGGTTAGTCAAAGCACTAGGCTCCATACAGGTTTGTAGGGTTTTCATGCCTCTAGGCTTTCCAGGTCACTCTCACGGCCTTTGGCCTGCAGCCTTTCCTGGACTCTGCCTCCTCGGTTAAATGCCCACCTGGACCAGCACCTGAGCAAGCCAGCTTGTTGAACTGTTAGAGACTGAGTGTGCTAAATCTCTTTCCCCCAGGACTATAGGATCTTCCTCCAAGAAGATGCATTGGGAAGGAAACTGTTAGCAGAGAGAAACCAACCGCTAATAATGGGCTTTCAAGCCATAATTGGGGGAAGAACTTGCCCTCTAATTATGCAGAGTGGGTAGTGGCTTAGTTGCTTATGCATAAGGCTGACCTTGCCCATTATCTTTACATTATCTTTATGTACGGTTCATATGGGTACTCAAAACAATAAAAAATCTGCTCGCACGTAGGAAAATACTGGCCAGATCGAGCGAAGATAGAGTGTAAACCAGTCTTATTTATCCAGCTAATGGGATTCTACTTAACTAGGGTGAAAAGTGAGAGTGTGTGACCTGCTCAGTCAACACAGGGGAGAAGAAAGTAGGCTGACCTTCGCATAGATGAGAAGCTCCCACAGAAGTCAGGGAGATAGACAGGCTTCTGCCCGCAGCCCTCTTCTTACTCAGGCCGTAATGAAGCTCAGAGGAGCTCAGCTCTGCAAACCAATTGAGCTGTGTCTCTCCTACCATTAATTCCTGCAAATCTAGAAAAGGTAGCTGGGGAGGCAATTAGAGAAGAGAAAAAAAATTTTGGAGTCTTATTGTCTTTTGTACAAAATCAGGGTTTTGTTGCTCCTGTTGTTGTTTTTCCAGCACAGAGTCAAAAGAAATAAAGCAGTCCAAGACTTCACCATCAAATTTCTGCTTTGAAATTGCTAGAGGAGGAAATAAAGCATAGATGAAGGAACCCGCACACACATACCCCAAATACGTATGTTTCAAATGATAAACCTTTACACATACACGTTTTATTTTTTATGTCATATTAATTCATTTTAATTTAATAAATACTGACCGTGTTCTGTTTACAAAACACTGAGTTATAGGTGCAGAAAGCAGAAAAGTTATTAGCCTGCATTTCTGGAGTGGACCCATGGAGCAGGAGTCAGAGATAAGAGTCTCCAATAGAAGGATTTAACAAAGATGCCTAGTAATAATTATGCCACTAAAGTCATTATCACACATCTTTTGAGCTCATCTCCTAGCTCCTCTGCGACCCCTCTTCCCAGCCACTTTGGCGGGGACTAGTTCAATGGGCTCTGCATGAGGACATTCTGGCGGTGCTTCATGTTGGCTGGTGCCCCTTGCTTCCTGCCCTGGGTCTTATCTGAAGCAACAGGGAAAGATGTCTTCATGAAACCACGGACCTGTGCATTCAGAACCTGGAAATGTGGGAGAATTCAGTGGGGTTTTGGGATAAGGGACATCTTCCATTAAGCAGGAACCAGAGCCATGGATAAATGCTTCCCCCTGTTATCATCTAGGGAGGCACCTTTAGTAAGGTTCTCTGGGAGTGTGCAATCCATCCTGTCATTTGCAAGGCTAACCAGTTCTGCCCTTGCTGTCCAACCTTTCTCTAGTACTGTTTGCGGGGCTGGCTTCTCAGACAGCATATAGCGCTTTGCTTTGGGCTATGCTTTCAGGAGAACCCAGGCTAAGAAAATTAACGTAATGGTTTTTATTCTGTATCAAACATCGTGCTGAGCACTCCCTTTGTAATAGCTGAGAGGATTCTTTCCAGTTTATCTCTTAAGCTGGGAGGAAATATGACTATTCTCATTTTACAAATAAAGAAATGCGTTTAAAAAGTTCTGTAACTGAGCCAATGTCAGGCTATTGGTGACAGTGCCAACATTTAAATCCAGATTTGTTTAATGTCCAAAATGTCACAGCAACAACAAAAAGCTTAAAGTTGTGTGGTTACTATGGTAAGCATTGTGGTTCTCTTCCTAACATCTGTTCTACTTCTCTGTGTCCAGCATGTGGTTTCGATGGATTTGGCCTCAGACCTCTTCCCCAGCCTTGGGGGTGATCCCTGATTGGCCTGAACCTGATTTATCCCACATTCTTGCCATAGTGACTGCTTCAGTTATGTCAGGGCCTCCATTCATTAGAACACAGCATTTCCCAAGTCACAGTGCTAGGTTTACTCATTGTGAGCATATGATCCAAGATGCTTTCATTAGAGGTTGCTAATTGCTTAATATCGGAGTGCTCCGAGCTCAGTCCTTGGGTCTCTTCTCTATCAATACTCACTTACATGGTGACTTCATCCGGTCTCATGGCTTTAAAGGTCGTTGATAGAGCAAAAAACCCCCAAATGTGTCTATGTAGCCCAGACCTCTTCTCAAAACCCTCTTCTCTATTTGTACATCCATTACCTCTTAGACATTTCCACTTGGGTGTCTAATAGACACATAAAACTTAACACGTCCAAGAGTGAACCTCAGATCCCCTTCTTTCTCATCTCAGTTAACACCAACTCCGGCCTTCTAATTCCTCAGACCAAAACTTTGGAGGCATCCTTGGCTTTTTCATTTTGCTCACCCCTACAGTTATTCATTGACAAATTATTGGTTCTCCATCTAAAGAATAAGCAGAATCTGACCATAACCTTCATACTGTACTGCCACCACACAGCCCAAACCACTGTACCTTCTGCCTGGATTCTTAGCCACTTGGCTCCTCTGTACTCCCATCACCTGTCTCCTACCTACTCCTTTTACAGCACTTACTTGCTTTGACACTTTTATTTAACCTTTGGAAAATGCTTCTGTCACTCATACAGAACTAAGTAGTTATGAATCCAAGGCCATCATGGGTGTACATCATCAGCATCTCAGTTAGGCCCTAGGGGCAAGGTAGTATTTTGGTGATAGTTGAAATGCTCTGCAGGTTTACAGAGCAACATGTTAAATAACATCTGTGACACAGAATGGGAAGATGTTCCTTTCTTGAATTGGCTCATATGCTGAGAGGCCAAATTATTGCTTAAGCCAACTTTTATATATTCACCCCTAACTTGGGTATATTGACATAGGGATAGACAGAGAAAGAGTACCAGGCCAGGAGTTAAAAGAGCTGACATTTGTTCTGCCTAATAAATTTTCCCTTTAGATAAGTCTTTTCCATTTCTGAGTTATTTAATCTCTTTCTGTGTCAAATGGAAAAATAATACCAGCCTACACACCTCACAAGGCTATTGTCTGATTGAAAAGATATAGGGGAACTCCCATCCCCCCCGAATTATATGTAAAATAGAGTCTGTGTATGGGCATAAGGCACTTTTTCCTTTTACTGCTAATAGAGTCCAAGAGTCCATAGCTTTTATGACCTTCTCAAGGTGACCCAAGAGGGATCAAGAGCTTCTGGTAGTGGTACTTTGTAAACTATAACATACTAGTCACATAAAGGTACCATTTACTGGACACCTTAAATCATCCTTGATGATCTTATTGTATGGGAGACAAGGACTCTTTATTAAGAAATTGTGACTTTGGCCTTTAAAAACCAATAGTGAATCCATAAACTTTGTATGTCCACAGCAATTACCAAGGTTGGGAATCATGGCTTCATAGAAAACCATCTAGCATATGTATTTTAACAATCATGTTACTGTTCTAATCTAGACCATGATAATGAAGTTCGGAAGCTGGTGAGGGAACTACTGTTAAACTATCTGAATAGCTCTTTACTGTATGTAGCTCTTGAGACACAAACATTTACTATGTGAAATTTCCTTCCTGTCTCGTTCCTTTCTTCCTCTTCGCTCCCTCCCTCCCTCCCTCCTTCCCTCCCTACCCCCCCTCATTCCCTCTCTCCCTGCTTCCTTTTCTTCCTTTTTTCCTTCCCCAGACACTTACTGAAGGCCAAGTGGGCCTTGGACAGCCTTGTGTGGGCCTGGGTTCCTGGAGGAGCCCCATTCTGTAAGTGTGGAGGGAGCACACCCGGGTCCCAGGAAGTAAGAGTGGTGCTGGGAGGCTGCCGCTGTTTGGGAGCCACAGCTCCGCTATTCAAATCACTCGCTGACTCTTTGCTGGTCACTTAACCTATGGTGCTGCTATTTGCTCATCTGTAAAATTGCTCTCCCTCTTGGGCTTGTTGTGAGGATAAAGGAAAATAATAGGTGGCAAAGTGCACTGAATGGTAAAAGTCTAATACCAAATCAAAGTATTATCATTTTAGAAGTTTATCCCTGAGTAGTGCTGACACCGACAGATGGAAGTTAAAGCTGCAATTAGAGGTCTGCTTCCTCTTTAATCTACCAGTAATAAAGCATTCTCCAAGCAGTGACCCAATTTCAGGTGCCCTATGGTTATTTGCAAGTTTTTTTCCTTATTCTTGATATAAGTAGAGCAACGCAGAATTTTTGAGGACGAGCCCAATATCAACGAGTCTGCAGTCTTGTGTCTCAAAAGTAGGGTCCAGAACATGCATCATTAGAGCCAGCAAGAGCATTATTAAATGATGCAGCCCTGGTGGCAATTTTGTTTAGTTCAACCAATCTCCCCTGGGGCCTGCTATGGCACAGACCTTGGGGATGCAGAGGTGGGAAACGTCCACTCTAGACCCGAGGGAGCAAACAGTCTAGTAGTGAGAGAAGACCTTGCAAGGAAATGTGCTCCACGCCATGGTAACCTAATTATAACAGATCTCCTTTGGTGAATGCGTGCTAGGTGCCAGGCACAGTGTCAGAACTTTTCCTAACTCATCATTTTTAATCTTCCAAACCACATGATGAGGTAGTCAATTTATACCTAGTTCCTGGAGGGGCGCTTGGGCCTCAGAAATCTTACATAACTTGGCCAGGATCTTCATAGATTCTGGTACTTCATAGATATCAGCCAAGTCACAGAGTTTAGTCCATCTAACTTAAAGGATGTTGCAAAGTAAGAGAGGAAAGCAGTCCCCAGAGAGGCAACTGAAGGGCTGCTTTGAAGATTAAATTGGGCAATGTACCTGTCTAGTGATGAGCGATGGGATATGTTTCCTTTAATAGATGCAGTTTGAATATGTCTTGATTTTGGAAAACCAGCTAAGTGTTGATCAAAGAAGCCCTAAAATCATCTGGATGATTCCAAGATACTCACAGGCGTAGGTAACGCTAAAGTTTTCATCATTCAAATCTCAAATATCTGATATAAATTTTTTTAAAATGTGTATCTTTCATAAACCAAGCTAATCAGACATTAGCAGCTTTAGTAGGTACCCAACCAGTACTTCATTCTGATGATGAAATTAACAAAGGCCAGGTTGGGTCAGGCCTTTTGTCTATTTCTTGTATTTAGAATATTCTTTCATAACGATACGTCCTTATTATTACTTATTTCCAGAGTAGGAAATAGGTAGGAGCTTCATTCCTTTACCTAAGAATTGTGGGCTCTATTCTATCAGTAAGTGTACTCCAAGAACAGTAACCTTTTAAAGCAGGAGTTGGCAAATAATAACCCATGGGCAAAATTTGGACTCTAACCTGTTTTTGTATAGCTTGCAAGAACTGAGGACGGTTTTTATATTTCTAAAAGATTGTTTAAAAAAATGTAACAGCTCATATGTGGCACACAAAAGCCTGAAATACTTACTATCTTGCCCTTGTAAAAGTTTGTTGGCTCCTGCTTTAAATGATAATGAGTGGTTAATTTTCTTAGGGAAGGGCAGGTTTTCAAGGAGAAGAGAGAAAAGCCCCATGAGTCCTAGGTACATGTTTCCAACTAGCCGAGGGGCTTGGGAGCCAAGGAAGGTACACCACTCAGCTATTACTCCAAGAGAATTCTATCTGTGACTCCTCCAGGATCTGCCTCAGCTTTCGGGGGGAGGTCAGGCTCTTCCTGGGCAGTGATGGGTCCCAGAAAATGTCTCCCCAAAATATGTCTGTTTGGCATATGGGTTATTTTGAGCTAAAGGCTACCGAAGGCCAGCAGATGCAGGAAAAGCTCTGGAATCAGAGCACACATTTTCCTTTTGTTAAAAAAAACCCTTCCCATTTATTAAGAAAATTTACGTTTGTTGAAAGTATCTCCCTGACCTGTACCAGAAAGAGGAGGACTCTTAACTCTTATCGATGGGGAGAGTGCCAACTTAAATCTGTTTAATAAAACTTATTAAACAACATTCATTTATCATATTCCTGGACACCTTCCTATAACTTGTCTTTCCTGCCCTTTTCCTTTGTTTATCCTCAGAGGGCTTATAAGCCCAAGTTCTAACCATCTCTTTGGGTTACTCAGCACTGGGTGATTCTATGCATACATGTATGATGTACCTGTTAAATTGTTTTTCTCTTGTCAGTATGGCTTTTGCCGGTCTAATTTATGGGGCCTCAGCTGAAGAACCTAAGATGCAGAGGAAGAATATTTTTTCCCTCTGCTATAGCAATCCTAGCCAGTGTCTGAACATGATAGGTGTCAAATGGGTTATCTTAGGATAAGCAGATTTATTTACAGCGTAGCATTGGGCCGGACATGGGGGATGAGCAAAAAAGGAAAAAAGATACCAAGATAATTTCGAGATAGTGAAATACAATTTTACTTGAATAGGCAGTCCATTGTGTAAGCTAAGGAGGTTATATGGCCAGGGTTGCCAGATTTAACAAGTGAAAATAAAGGATACCCAGTTAAATTTGACTTTCAGATAAACAACAATTCTTTTAGTGTATGTCTTTTCCTTAGCATAAGCGTTTCTCAAATGGGAGTGCCATAAGAGATTGCCTATTAATGGGCGCCTGGGTGGCTCAGTGGGTTAAAGCCTCTCCTTTCGGCTCAGGTCATGATCTCAGGGTCCTGGGATCGAGGCCCACATCGGGCTCTCTGCTCAGTGGGGAGCCTGCTTCCTCCTCTCTCTCTCTCTGCCTGCCTCTCTGCTTACTTGTGATCTCTGTGTCAAATAAATAAATAAAATCTTTAAAAAAAAAAAAAAGAGATTGCCTATTAAAAGAGTTCTGTGGGGCGCCTGGGTGGCTCAGTCGGTAAGCATCTGCCTTCGGCTCAGGCCATGACCCAGGAGTCCAGGGATCAAGCCCCACATCGGCCTCTCTGCTCAGCCAGGAGGCCTGCTTTTCCCTCTCTTACTCCCCCTGCTTGTGTTCCCTCTCTAGCTGTGTTTCTCTCTGTCAAAAAAATAAATAAAATCTTTTAAAAAAATTAAAAAAATAAAAGAGTCCTGTATTGGGCGAAGAAAAAGAAAATTATTTTAGCATGACTATATCCCAAATATTTCATGAGATATTACTACAAATTATTCAGTGTTTACATGAAATTCAAATCTAATTGCATGTTCTGTATTTTGTCTGGCAGCTCTAGTTATGGTCATATTGACTTAAAGAAAATCTATCGAAACATAGATCGTGTCTTAATTCATTAGAAAAGTCCTTAGACTTTTAAGGTTAGATGGGAATTTGAGATTCCTTAGTCCAACATGTTTATTTTTACATGAAGTGGCAAGTATCTTGCTCTGGGTCATGGATCCAGTTAATCACAGAACTTTGTCTCAACACCATCCCGCCCCACTCCAAGTTCAGAACTCTTTCTACTCTATGACTCAGTCTCCTTCCAAAGAGACACTTTTCTGACATTTGTGGTATAGCACTATTCCTTTGAGCTTCTTTTGCTTCCTCTTGCTATTTTTCCTATCAAATCAGTCTTCACCATGAAATAACTTATATTTGTTGACACATAATCTGGGTGGTTAATAGACTTCACAAAATATTAAGTGTGCCTTCTTGGGTCCATATATCTATGTTAGTATTTCCAAGATTAAAATAGTTATTGTAGAAAATTCAGAAAGTCTAAAGTAATACAAAGAAGAACATAAAAATTATAATTTTCCACAGCTATAGATAGCCACTATAGCCATTTTGATGGAATTCTTATCTTTCTATTAAAAACAAAACAAAACAAAATTGAGGTATAAAAGTATGTATATAATTATAACCTATATATTTATATTTATTAGGATTATATAAAATACACATTACCCATTTTATATTTAACTTACATTTATTTTAACATAATTAAGTTTTTAATATATTTTGATTTATATATCATATTTTATATATTCATAATGTATTCTAAACTTTAAATATTTCTAATATGTATATAAAATCTATCTATATATTTTATAACCTGCTTATATAAATTAACAATATCTGTATGTATTTGCTTGTTACTAATATTTTCTACCATAGGCTAGGGCTCTATTACATGAATATATTTTGCTTTATTCAATCACTTACCTATTGAAATACCTTGACTTTATTTTTTCCCCTGGTAGTAACTGATATTCTGACAAACACTATTATAAGTAAAACTTTGCAAGTTTACTGATTGTTTCCACATTTAAAGGGTAGATGTGAATTACTGAGTTGTAGAGGGAGCTTGTTTAAAAGATTATTGATTTGTGTTACTAAAGCATTCTGTAGAAAGATTGGGCCAGCAAATGGCTGATAAGCAGTGTATAGAAGGACACCTTTCCTATATCTTTCTCAACCATGTTTTACTGGCAACTAAAAAACAAAACAAAACAAAAAACATTCCTAAAGAAGTAAAACAATAACATAGGTTATTTAATTTTAATTTCATTGGTCATGAAAGGAAAATCAAAAATTTGTCATGGATTTATAGGCCTCTTCTACTTTTTCAACAGTGAATTGTCATTTTTCTTTTTTGCTTGTATAATTTGTTTCCCATTGAAATGTTAATTTTCATATTAACTGGAATTAAAAATATATATCTAGAGATTCTTAATCTTTTGTTTTATGTCATGCCAGGAATAATTTTTTTCTAGTTTGTCATTAGCTTTTAAATTTTATTTGTGAATATATTTATTATGCAAAAGTTCTGAGTGTGTATATAATTAATTGTATCAATTTTTATTCATAAGCTTTGAAGTTATGCTGAGAAAGACCTTCCTCTATTTGTAAAATATAAATACTTATCTGCATTTTTCTTCTTCTCTTGTTTTTAATGAAAAAAATTGAACTGTTTGCATTTAATTCTTTAACCTAAATGGAAGTTTTTAGTGTGCAATTTTCTTCTTGAATTTTTTTTATGACCAGGGCATTTAAAACACATTTAAAGAAAAGAAATCTGTAATAAAAACAGTTTTTCACATATAGACATTTCCTGCATTTCTGCATAGGAGAAGCACCTATGCAAAGAATTTGTAAATGTTATGACCCCCAGGGAGATCTCAAGAGAGAACACTTCTTTAATGTCTTAATGCTTCAAAGGCTGTGTGAACAAAGAAGGCTTTTCTTTTTTTTATTGACCTATTATATTTGCATAATCTTTTCTGATGTCACATAGAAGAAGAGAGAAGACTTATTATGGCATCAGAAGGCAGAAGTAGGACAGATGGGTGAAAGGTACACAGAGACAGAACTCAGCTCAAAGTAGGGAGGACAATGCTGCCTGAAAGTCATTGTTCTGACCTTCTAGTCTAAGTCTGCTCAGATGCTGTGTGTGGCTTGGCTCAAAGAGATGCCTGTTTTAGCGTGCTTTGTGATGAGAGTGAATGGGCAGGTATCGTAACCTCATGAGAAAAGTCTTTCAGTTAAACAGTTTGAACCTCGTTATTTTAGTTACTATTTCTTATGCCCAGACTAGACACTTAAAACAACTATTTTATTTTGTTCATGATTCTGTGGGTCCGGAATTAGGGTTAATTTTGGCTTGGGATCTCTCCTGAGGTTGGAGTTAGCTGCTGGCTGGGGTGTGTCTTCCACTGGGCGGGATGTTCCAGATGGCTCCCTGGCATGACCGGCAGTAGGTGCTGCCTGTTGGCTGGGACCCAGAGAGGAATGTTGACCTAAGCTCCTATATGTGGTCTCTCAAGCATGGTGGGCTCAGGGAAGGCAGACTTCTTTACATGGCACCTGGTGACCTCACAGCAGATATTCCAAGGGAAGCAAGCGGAAGCTGAGTGGTCTTTTCTCATCTAGCCTTGCAAGTCACATAGTGTCACTTCTGTTGCATTCTGTTGGTCAAAGCAGTTGCAAGGCCTCTCAGGTTCAAGAAGAGGGAATTTACACCCCATCTCTATTGGGAGGAGTAGAAAAACATTTGAGACCATTTTTTTTTTTTTTTAAACTGCCACACTTAACAACACACATGTCCTGCTATCCTGCCTCTTCTTTGCCCATGGTTCATATTTCGTGGCTCCTCATCTGTGTGACTTGACACTGCTTTGTTCCAGTGGAAGAGGAATAGTTGGGAGTGGGAGTTCATTGAAAGGGGAACATGTGATCTCATCCTGCTTATAGGGCATTTCAAAAGAACCATTTGGAGAATTTTTCATTTCAATATTACACTGAGATACTATCTTTATATTTGTTGTTCATCAAATGCATACACTCTTAATTTCATTTGTATGTTCATTTATGAATGAACATATATATCACATGTATGTTCATTTACTTCCAGATAAGATCTAACTTAGCTGGGGAGAGACGATGCAAATATGATATGTTGTCCCCACCCTCCATTTAATTTTCTATGCCAAGAGGTCCCAAGATTGACCTTGGTTGCTGGCATCTGGGATGATAGGCTGAATCTGTGAGCTCTTCATGAATCACGGGGATTCACCTCTGTGAGGCCAGGCTAGGCTCAGCCTTTGGTCAGCACCCCTCGTAGGCAGGTTACAAGAAGTGCTCTGCAGAATGCGTTCCTTGGGTAGAACGTCCTCTAAGAGGCTATATTCCCTTTCCATAAATCTTATAGAGGCTGGATAAGCTAACTAGGCAAAACACCAACTATTTTGAACAGAGAACATTGGGTTACAAATGAGTTTGTGTAATTCAAGTAGCATGGTCGTAACCTGGAAGTGAGGAGCCAGCAGCCCTGCCTTGGCTTTCTGGCTGCATCTGTAGAGCTGGTGTGCCTGGTTTAATTAGGTCACATCTATGGTTCCAGAAGGGTATGGACGTGAGATTTGTGGGTCTATGTCTCAATAACATCACAGTGGCCTAGGGTTTATTTGCATCAATTGCTCTGGGGTGAGGATGGCTCTTTGTGACTTTGCTCTATGAAGCCTGCAGCAGTGGGATGGGGAAGGAGTGAAGTTGTAGAAGAGATCTGCAGTGCTGAGCTCGGCTACATTTTGCACGGGGCTGGCAACCCAGACCACAGGATTTGGCCTAATGAGACAGCGAAAACTGGATGTGGTGAGGTAAATCTCCCTTTTTTGCCCTACTTTGAAGAAGCCCTCCTGCTGTTTGAATTAAAGAAAAAAAAGATTAAATGGGCTGGGCAGAAAACTTGAGGTATAACAGACAGGGTAGCTTAATTAATTATTTTGAAGGTTCCTTGCTGTCAGGGAAACATGTTTGCCAGTGTTTGCTCTATGGTATGTGGGCATCATCTAAGGATCAGACTTTGCCTTTGTAAGTAAGAAGCCTCCTATTTATCCATTGCTTCCTAATCTCTCTGTTTGTTCTCATATCATACCAAGCCTCCAGGCTACCTATGTTTGGAGATTGTTTCCTGCCCTTAAACAGAAAACATATTAAAAGTCTCTGACATTACCAAATATTGGCCCCAAATCAAGGCCCTTCTCACGTACATTAAGACCCCTTACATATTCCTGGATCACAGCTACCTGGAGTCCCTCCATAGTTTCAGTCCTTGATCCTGCGTTGGCAATTGAAGCCTGCCCAGTGTTCCTACCTTTGCCCTCCTTTCTGTGAGTTCATAACCTCATTACCTCTTATGTCTCAGTGTGACACCGAGGGATGCAACCACTGAACATTGTTCAGGTGCTGGATGTTATTTCCTTAGCATGAAGATATTCAGGAACATTTTTTAACCAAAGTAATAAGGAATAGAATCAATGTCTTCCTCCACAAAGCCAGGGATTGGATAAAATAGTGCTCTATATCCTGTTGATGTCTATAGTTCATTAATTCATTCAACACATATTTATTGAAGGCTTAATATGTACAAGGTGCTGGGGTGCCTGGGTGACTCAGTTAGTTAAGTGTCTGACTCTTAATTTCGGCTCAGGTCATGATTTCATGATCATGAGACATGAATAATGAGAAAGACTAGCCAGACAAAGATTTGGGAGAAAGAACATTCTACATAGATGAAATATATCAATGCCCTAAGGAGGGAAGGATCCCAAGAAGAGCACATGGGCAGAGGCAAAGTGAAATGAGGTAGAGAAGTTGCCAAAAGGTTCTTTAAAGATAAGAGTGAGGATTACAGATTATGTCCTTAATAGTTATGCTAAACCATTGGAGGGTTCTAAACAAGAGGATGGTCTGAATTTATGTTGGGGCTAAGACTGGACCAAGGTACCAGCTACAAGCCTAAAACCATTTTCTAGGTAAGGGATGCTGGTGAAGTGCACGAGGGGTATAGTCCTAATAGGAAGGGTTGATCACAGAATGGATAGGCCTTGATGGATTTAAAGAAGGAATGGAAGAACATGAGTAAGGTCAAGGATATCTTCTAAGTTTCCAGCTTGAGCAACTGAATAAGTTGTTGCCATTTCCAGAGGAAGCAAATTTGGAAGAAATGGATCTTTGTATTTGGAGTCCAAGAGGAAAAGTCAGATTTTGTAATTGTCAGTTTACATATGGGGTCTAAATTCATCAGACAAAATGCAGATAGTTCTTAAAGTATTAGAGAGAAAAATCCATAGATGGGTAAAAAAGTGATTTCTTAAGAAAGAGGAATCTAAGAAGTGATTTAATGTTTCTATTGTACAGAAGAGTAAGAAAAGGAAAGATGGACTTGACCTGAAGCAGAAGGGATTTATTGGAACTAAACAGATACGCGAACCAAATTAAATAGGTAAGGGAAACTGGAATTAATTTCATCACGATTTTTTTAAAGCTACATGTAAATGTATGTGTGTATAATTTACTGCATTTTCACAAAATGAAAATATCTACATAACCAGCACCCAGAACAAGAAACAACCTTACCAGTGCCACAGAAACCTACTCGTGCTTCTCACAATTAGAACTGTGACTTCTGATAGTGTAGATTAATATTGCCTCTTTTAAAACTGTATATGAATGTAATCATATAATGTATATTATTTTGTATGTGTCTATTTTTACTCACCATCAGGTTTGTGAATTTTTTTCATATTGTTGCATGTGCATTCTCTGATGAATAATACTCCATCATGTGAAATATAATTTAAATTTATTTATCCATTCTACTGTTGATGGGCATTTGGGCAGTTTCTGGTTTTTGATTAAAATGAATAAAACCATTATGTCCATTCTAGTCTATATGGTTGATGAACATACACACATATTTCTGCTGGGTACATACTAACAGTCGAATTGCTTTTTCATAGTATGTGCCAATGTTCAGCCTTAGTAGATCCTGCCAAACATTTTTCAGAGTGGTTGTGGTAATTTACAGTCGTATTAGCAGTATATGAAAATTAATGTTGTTCCAAAGCATTGACTACGCTTGGCTTTATTGGTCTTTTTCCATTTCAACAATTTTGACTGGTGTCTAAGTGGTACCAAGTAGTTTTAATTTTATTTTCCTTGGTGACCAATCAATTTGAACACATTTTTATGTTTTATTGCTCACTTGGGCATTCTCTATTGTGAAGTGTCATCTCAAGCCTTTGGGTAATTTTTCCAATGGATTTCCTATTTTTTTCATACAGGATTGTTAAGAGTATTTTATATATTCTCTAAGTGTTTTGTTAGATGTGTGTTGTAAATATCTTTTTTTTTTCTTCTCCACTCTATATGCTGCTGTTTCATTCTCTTTTAAAGATGTCTTGTGTTAGAGGTGACTGCATGGCTCAGTCAGTTAAGGTCCGGCTCTTGATTTTGGCTCAGGACATGATATCAAGGTTATGGGATCCAGCCCCACTCTGTGTCAGGCTCCATGCTCAGCTGGGAGTCTGCTGGAGATTCTCTCTCTCTCCCTCCCTTGCCCTCTGGCCCTCCCCCTGCTCACCTGCATGAGCATCCGTACTGTCTCTCTCTCTAAAATAAATAAGTCTTTTTAAAAAAGGCGTCTTGAGATAAACAGAAATGATTACTATTAATATAGTCAGGTGTATGTTTTTCCTTTGTGGTTAATTTTTTTAAATGTCTTATTAAAAAAATCTTTGTCTACCCCAAGATCACAAATATTTTTCTGATATATTTTCCTCTAAAAGGTTTTTTGGTTTACCTTTCACATTTAGGTGCCTACTGCATCCAGAATTGAGGTGTGTGTGTGGTGTGAGGTATGGATCCAGAGATGCATATATTTTCCCATTTGTGACTATTCAATTGGCCCAGCACCAGGTTTTGAGAAGCCTACTCTTCCCCCACTGCAGCATTGTGTTGCCTTTGTCAGAAATCAGGTGACTATAAATGTGTGCGTTCATTAAGGTTTTCAGCATTATACTGAAACCTCCTCCTTCCTCCATCAAATGGTCACCATAAAAACCAAATACTTAATGTTGAAATATAGCTTAAAGGTCTTCCAATCTGGTGGTTCTCAAAGTGTGGTCCATGAGCAGCAACAACCTCACCTGGGAACTCATTAGAAATGCAAAGTTTAGGGATGCTTGGGTGGCTCAGTTGGTTGGGTGACTGCCTTCGGCTCAGGTCATGATCCTGGAGACCCGGGATTGAGTCCCACATCAGGCTCCCTGCTTGGCAGGAAGCCTGCTTCTCCCTCTCTCACTCCCCCTGCTTGTGTTCCCTCTCTGGCTGTGTTTCTCTCTGTCAAATAAATAAAATCTTAAAAAAAAAAATGCAAAGTTTAGGGCCCTACCCCATACCTAGAGAATGAGAAACTCTAGGAGTGGAGCTCAGAAATTTTAGCAAACCCTCCACATGAGTCTGGTTCAAGGTCAAATTAAAGAAAAATAATCCTAGCACATCTTCTGTTTACAGCTACCAAGCACAAACCAAATATTGGGTATTTTTGTTTTAGTCAGCCATTTAGAATTCATGATGAAACTAGATCAATTTTACTGATATGGAGCACATTTGAGAACTTCAAAATAATTGACATTTCTAGCCTAAACAAAATAGTTAGTACATTTAGTTTAACAGGAATTTCTTGTTAATGGCATTTTTTGGAGGATGGGGGGAACCAAGAGAGTTTAGAATCTCTTTCCCTATACCACTGCATGCCCCCAAATGCTGATTGGGTCAACAGGGAAAGTTTCCCAAGGCAAAAAAAGTGAGGGGCTGGAGCAAAGGAAAAGAGAGAGAGAGAGAATGAGGGAGATCAAGAAACAGACTTAACTATAGAGAACAAAAAAACTGATGGTTACCAGAGGGGAAGTAGGGGAGAGGGATGGGGGAAATAGGTGATAGGGATTAAGGAGAGTACTTGTGATGGTCACTGGGTGGTGTATGAAATTATTGAATCACTGTATGGTGTACCCACAACTAATATAATACTGTATGTTAACTGTACTGGAATTAAAATTTTAAAAATTGATGGGCTATTAAAAAAAAAAAAAGAAGTGATGGGCTATAAAGATATTTCTCCAGGATATTTCAAGCTGTTTTTCTTCCCGGTCTGAAGTTTAAATTCATGGTTTGAAGAGTAATTTCATTATCCATTTGTACATTTCTTTATATTTAAGTGGGTACAGCCCTTTCTCTGCGAACCAGAGAGTTGGAAGCTGTTCCTTGGTGCCAGGCTCTGTGAGTTGTTGGTCCCTTAAGCAGTCCATTAATGGATTATGCAGCTCTGCTCAGGCTCCCTACCTGCATTCAGGAAGTATCTTGGAGTTGCTTTGTAGAAGAGGAGATTTCATAGACGTCCAGAAAGAGTTTATGACTTGTTACCCCATAGTCCTGTTCTTGAAATCTCATGGTTAAGACAGGTGCGTGCTGCATCAAAGCTGCTTTCAGAATGCAAATGAAATGATCTAGAAATTGCCTCCAAAATACTGATTAGAATAAGCAGAGAAAAGAGCAGAGAGGCACTCAGGGCTTTCAGACTAAGCCTAACTCCTCCTTCTCTGCTTGCTAGCCAATTGCTCTTTTGCCACTCATTTACCTTATTCTACCGCTGCATCTTCAAGGAAGGCAATCTAGAAAATATGAAAATCACTTCAAAAGGGTTAGCTTCTCTCTGTGTTCAGAGACTGGGGCAAGCACTGAAATACTCTCCTTTTTGGTACCAGAAACAGACTGTAGCTATTTCATCTGAGAACCTTAGCTTTGTGGGACTTTCTGATGATAAATGAGTCAAGATTTCTAAGAGCACAAATGAAAAGGAGATCCAAACCACCAGGTATTAGCAGTATTGTTACTAAATTTGATCTTCTTTTGAAGTTATCTTTTACCTGTTTGCTTCTGTTTTAATATGCTAGTTTTCCATGACCTTTACATTATTTGTTTATAGAGTAAGTAGAGTTAATGCTTCACGTTTAACAAAGGACTTTGCAACTTCAAAGAACTCTTCAAACAGGCTAATTGAAAGGAAACTAACAGGAGAGTACCAAGTTAACATTAAAAAAGAAAGAAAGAAAGAAAGAAAGAAAGAAAGAAAGAAAGAAAGAAAGAAAGAAACTTCTAAACACAGCCATAGAAAGGTAATGGCAAAAAGCAAATCAGTTAAAAACTTGTTTATGAAAAGGAATTGAAGGTCTGGAACAAAGTCTGGGTGGAAGTGCGTTATCAGTAAGGGTTGTGTGCATACCGTGCATGCGTGTGTGTGTGTGTGTGTGTGTGTGTGTGTGTGTGTGTGTGTAGGAGATGTGGTGTGCACGCACGTGTGTGCATACTCTCTTGCTGTTTATAGGTCAGAGTGTTCAAGCTTTGAAAAACTTCTGCTTAGGTTGCTGATTCTCAGTTGACAGACCAGTACATTGTCATTTACTTACCGCCCTGCTCCTTGTGGCTATAAATGGGTGAATGAAATTCATTTTAGACTTAGAGGTAGATGAATAAGGATCTCCAAACTGCTCCTCTGGGCAGTTGGGGCTCCGTTTGGATGGGCAACTGGCCTGGCTTCTGTAATCATTCTTGGCCTTTCTGATTTGCTGATTTGATTCCTTTGACACTTTGCATAGGTATCTTCCCAGCTCATAATGGAAGGAAATGGTATGTTTGTGTAGGAGAGCAACAAGCAGGTCGAGGTGATGTGAGGCCAGATACTTTCACCGTTCTACCCCGATGTAGCATAAAGCCTGGCTCAGGAAATACATTCATTTGATCATTGTAGAGTTGATAAATAAATTAATGAATCACCTTGGGTCCCTGCTAAAACTCTTGGGTGGTTAGTGTGAAAGGCCGCCTGAATATGATATTGTGCTTGCTTGACCTTTTTTTATGGCTGACTTTTAGAAAATATAACCCATTCAGCAGCCTGGTTTCTTCCTATGTAACATAATAACTGGGTGTTGTGAATAATATCTATAGTTCATTCAAGTTCCCCATTGCCTTGAATCTCTCTGTATACACATGCTATTTCTTTCCCCCATCAAGCAAGAAGACTTGCATGTGGCCTCTGTCATTAATTTCACACCAGCAAATAAAAAGTACCAAGCAGGATAAGAAAGCCCAGGTATGCTGCTGACCTCAGATGAAATACTGCTCTTCTATGGAAGTCTGACCATAAAACTTGGTCACAGTGCTTTATGTGAGCAAAATAACATTTTGTTATTAATAAAACCTAGACATACTCTCAATGGTTGGAAAGAGAGGGAAATGGCAAAGATCTTTGAGGCTCTAATTTTGTCTCCTGAATTCACCTGGCTCATGAGGATTTCACCTTACTTATGCCTGGTACCTACACATAGACCTCCCACATAGTTTTGCCTCTGTAACATTCTGGCCAATGTTGATACCTGATTCCCCCCCTCTTTTTTTTTTTTTTTTCCATACCTGATTTCTTATTATTCCATAACAGAGCTGAGATCAGGCCAATAGGGAAGGGATTATTTTTTTCTTGTGCAATAAGGCAAGTGGAATGAGTGTTTCTGGCATCAGTCAGGCTTAGGTTCAAATCCCTGTCTGCTGGTTTTTTGGTGGTGTGACCCTGGGCTGGTCACTTTACCCCTCTGATTATTTTTTTCATCTGTGGGATGGGGATGCATATAATACTCATGTCTTGGGATCACTGGGAGCATTAACTTAGAAAATTGTAGAAAAATTTAGAATAGTCCCAGGCACTTAGTAAGTGCTGAGTAAATGTTAGATATTTTTATGACAACATGGTACTACAAGTCAGCAGATGGCAGAACAGAGAAAAACACGAACATAAATCCAAATAATTGGGGTTCTTAGAGAGGGCTTTCCTCTTGGGCTTCCAGAATTCAACCCATTCTCACTCCTGGGGTGCCTTTGTGAGTAGGCCATCCTCCTAGGACTCAGCGTCTAGGAGCCTGGGCCGAGCCCCAAGGGTGTGGGGTCAGCACAAGGCAGGATTTTCTTCTTCCTTCTCCCTAAGACTCTGCCTCCCAGTCTCATTTTTCTGACTGAGAAACTGCCTCTTGCCAGAGAATAGAAATTAGAACTGACTCGCCCTCTGAGAACAGATTCCTGCTGATGTGGGAGAGGAAAGGGTGGCCTCAGCCGGAAAATAACAAAATACAGCAAAACAAGCCTAACACACATACAAGAGTACACATAAAGAGTGACAATGGGGACATTTCATTATATCTAAGACTTTTTCTCATTATTCTGTGATTTTCCCTATTACCTTCAAATGTGCTCTCCCACACACAATTAAGAGTTATTTTGTGTTCCATTCTCTTCCTTAAACTTCATCTGGGCAGACTCTTCCCTGGCAGGATAGTTTTCTCCCATCCAAAGCTGATGTAGACCCAGGAGACAATTCTGGTGAATTGCAGGAAGGAAGACCTCCAAGGCTGGCCAGATGGTGGGAAGAGGACTGGGGGCTACGGAGCAATCCTTACCCCTGAGGCCAGCTCTGACACTCAGGAACCCTGAAGAAAGGGGAAGGCATTTGTCTTGGCTGGGTACAGGGAGGGTCTTCAGAAATCCTTGTGCCACTCTCTCATTCCAGGAAATGTCAGGAATATCACAAAATACATTTCATTTGGAGACTCACTTTGTTCTTATCTCAGGGTGTATACAGTGGAAATAAGAAATTAAAAAAAAAAATCCATGACCATTGAGTGTTTTTCCATATAGTTAGGGCCTATAGAATAGGAGAGCCTCTAGGGAGGCAGATTGCAAAGAAGGAAAGGCAATCTTTGGCTTGCAATGGCATGGGTGCAAATCCAGACTGTACCTCTTAGTAGCCATGTGATCTTGGGCACATTTCTTAACCTTTCTTAGTTGCAGTCTTTAAGAAGATGATAGTAATAGTATCTACCTTATAGTATCATATGGGACACTTTCTGGGGTTCAAAGGAGCTCCTAGCATGGGGTAGGAACTTTAAAAGCTCAGACAGATAGTGAGGGAGTCATCAAGAGTTTTGATTCAGGGGCGCCTGGGTGGCTCAGTTGGTTAAGTGACTGCCTTTGGCTCAGGTCATGATCCCGGAGACCCGGGATCAAGCCCCACATCGGGCTCCCTGCTCAGCGGGAAGCCTGCTTCTCCCTTTCTCACTCCCCCTGCTTGTGTTCCCTCTCTCGCTGTGTTTCTCTCTGTCAAATAAATAAAATCTTAAAAAAAAAAAAAAAAAAGAGTTTTGATTCAAAGTGATAGTAGAAGAGAAGTTGACCCCAGAACGTATTTCAGGGCTATGTATTCCTAGGGGGTGTGATGGTTGTTAGTTTCGTGTGTCAACTTGACTGGGCTAAGGAATGCCCAGATACCTGGTTCTAGTGACTCCTAGGTTTGTCTGTGAGGGTGTTTCTAGAAGAGATTTGCACTTGAATTGGTAGATTGAATAGAGTAGATTCTTTTACCAGTGAGTGCCACTGGAGGTCTGAATAATACGAAAAGGCAGAGGAAAGTTAAATCCATTCTCTCTACTTGATTCACAACCAGTTCACACCCTCAGACATGGGTCCTCCTGGTTCTGGGCCCTTAGGCTTAGACTAGCACTTAACTGCATTGACCCTTCATGTCCCACTTCAAACTCCGGCCAGGACTTACATGGTTGAATCCCCTGGTTCTCAGGCCTTTGGCTTTGGACTTGAATTCTACCCTCAGTGTTCCTAGGCCTCCAGTTTGCAGATGGCGATCATGAGGCCTCTCAGCCTCCATAATTATACAAGTCCATCCCTCATAATAAACCTCTTTTTATCTATCTCTATATATCCCATTGGTTCTGTTTCTCTGGAGAACCTGGAATAGTACAGGTACAATAAATAAACCCAGGCAGATCTACCTGGCTCAATCTACTGAAAGAGGCCCAGGAATGACCTGTTCACCTGTCCTATTAACAAAACTTATGCGATTAGTGTGGCTTAAGCCCATCTATAAAACCATACAAACAGAAAAGACCTGCTTCTCCGAGGTGAGGCCTCATGCCCTGTGTTTGTGAGTCTGAGGGCTCAGACTCTGGACTTTGCCTAATGAGACCAGTGGAGTTTTTGTTTCCTTCTAATTTGTTTATCCTTTCTGTGGTCAACTTCTCACCTGGTAAATTCTTTAGCTTTATCGTTTCTTGGCTTCCATGTCCTCTTATAGAGTCCCAGCCCCTGGTTGATGTATCAGTCAGAGTTACATTTGGAAAACAGAAACCACTCTAGGTATTTTAAGACATAAGTTATTTAATACAATTAGAATTCTAAACCATTGGGAGGGCTGGGGGAAGCACTTCTAACCTTGATCTCCAGAGATGACTCCCCAGAACACTTGTATTGGCTGGGAGGCCTCCACTGGCCTCCAATTTCAGAAGACATCAGTGAGATTGCTCATATTCCAGGGAGAGAGCAGCTTTGACTACTGTCTGCATGGCTGCTGGTGAATGGCCCCTCAGTAAGCCAGCAATGGGGTCTGGCTTCTGTCTCCCCCAGCAAATGCCTCCACACAGCCAGAAAGCTAAAGAATGGAGACTGGAACAACATTGTACAAAAACTTGATCTTTCCCTGGACTCGTTGCCTCAAAAGATTTGCTTCTGTCTTTCAGATCGTCTTCAAGTGCACTTAATATGTAGAATCTACTTCACATCCAATATCTCGGTTGCATGGGAGACTGGGAAGTTCACATTTGAGTTTTTCTGTCTCTGCAGGATAGAAAGGCACACTGAAGTAACTCCGTAAAGTAGTGAGCTAGCAGCTGAAAAGAAGACGGAAAATTTGGGCAGACCACGGACTGAGTTCAGACTGTTCCTCAGCTAAAGTTGTAGAGCAATCACCAGGGATCCAGAGGGAATCTGTTAACAGGGATGAAAAATCAGCTGTGGAAAACTGGGTGGCAGAAGACTGTGAGCCATGGTAAAAAGTACAGCCAAAAGTTGTCCTGATTCGGTGAGGGGGAGAGTAAAAGATGTGTAGGCTTAACAACAAACATGGGAATTGACCAAAGCCTGCCATTTATAGAGGTGGGAACTTCTGGTGACCAATTTGTCCAGAGCCTCAACTTACCTAAATTATGGGCAGACCTGAGCCTGCAGGTAGAGAGACTTAGGCCCCTTCAGTTGGAAGGAAAGAGGGAAGGTAGAGAACAAAACAATCTGAACACCGAGTCCCAGGTTCCACCTGACCCTCAGAACCTCTCTGTTCCCCCATCATTCCCCCTACTGGCCAGAAGAAGGCCAGAATATACCCATCCCTCCTCCTTTCTGCAGTGGTTTCTTTAGGATGGAAACTCTTACATATACTATATTGAGGTTTATATAATTATATTAAAGCAATGTAACTGTGTTCTCAGTGTTTTGGGAGAAGATACTAGAGATGGGATTATATGTGGACCTGATCAGTGATAACGCATGTTAACTATTCCCTTATCAGTAAAAACAAAATATTAAGTACCTTTAAAAAGCATAATTACATAAGAATTTACAAAGCAGAGGAAATAATGTATACCGACTGCAAAACAATAGTAAGCATTAAAATGAAAACACGAGATAATAACAAGGAATTCCTATCTACAGACATACATGCACATAGGTGCCCATAATACATACATTAAGTGTAGGTGCATGAACATAAGCACATACCCACATACCCACAGAAATCATTTTAAATTAAGATGAAGAACAAGAACCAAAAAAATTCCATAACCTGAATTCTTAGGATTGGAAAGATAAAAAGTAGTGAGAAGGACTCACATGCCAAAAATTACTTCCTTGGCAAAATAAGGTCTTTTGTGAAAGGAGTTTTTCAGCAAACACATTTTGACAATTGATACTCCATGAGCACTGTCTGTGAAAAACAAATTTTTTTTTTTGGCTGTAATTTGACGAAGCAGGAAGTGGAAATCGATAGGACGTTGCCAAATGAATTCTTTGCTCATGCCCTGTCTTTCTCTCCTTTGCTCCTGTTCTGTAGTAGATAAGAGATAGGAGGAGCTCAGAACACAATATATGGATTTTTTTTCTTTCTTTCTTCTTTTTTTTTTTTTTTTTTTTTTTTAGCTAACAATAAAAGAAGCTACAGAATACTTTTAACTGCAGAAATGCTTTTAGCACCATGTTGTAGATTTGCAATGGAACAGTACAAGCTGATTTCAAGCCCAAAGGTGGTTTGGGAGTTCATATGATCCTCCAGAACTTCAGGGAGATCCTTCCTCACTGGAGTGCTCATCCCTGCCTCTCAGCACTGCTCGTTTCCATGACAACCAGGCCAATGTCTAGTTCAGTTTTGCAAATTCTCTCCGAAGACCCCAATGTCTAGTTCAGTTTTACAAATTCTCTCCGAAGCCCGGTAGGCCTAAAATTTTCTCTATAGGCTCTCAAATCTGCCTTACTTCATCCAACTTTCCTACTGTACCCCTCTTTTTAATTGTCTTCAACTTGTGAGGTGAGGGCCATAAGATTTTATAGCAGCAAATTTACCAATGGTCATATGAAGACAGATGTTAGAGAAAACACAGGGGAAAGGGGCTAAAGTACTATCCAGTTGACCTTCTGGTCTGCTGCCCTATTGTCGTTCTTTGTTTCATCTTGTTTTAGACTCTGGGAAGATGGTGCAGTGTGTATTTGCTTGGCTCTTCTGGGTGGATATGTTCCGGGTGGGTAAAAGGAACAGTGATGTTGCAGTGTAGTAGTAGGAACACTCTTCTAGGCATGGAGACCTGAGCTCTGTCCCTGAGCTTCTGTCTTTGTGACCTTGAAACATGTAAGAGGAAGAAGGGGAGCAGAGGAGGAATAGCCCAGTTTTGTCATCCCATGACCTGGTCTTCTAGGTCTAGTCTTCTTACCTTTGGTGTTTCCCTAATCAGGTATTATTCCTGCAGGTTGGTGATTAAACAGGCCAATCTTAATCTTGACTCAAGAATAAGAAAAAAACAAATTATTACTGTTTAGAATGCTTCTGAATATTCCATCAAAGGGCCCACCTTTTTAGAATAGGAATGGAACTTTTAGGGACATCTCTAAAGATACAATATTCATCTTTTATTAACCTGTGCACAGACACCTCTGACAGATTTATTGCTGATGTAAATATTTCAAAATCATCATGTATCTATTAACTAAACTGTTTGTGAAAAACCTCATCAGAAAGCGTTCTGGAAAATAAACTCATTTTCAGGAGGGGTTGGTCCAAAGTAAAGATATGTGTATTTCTCCTGTAATTCTGCTCACCCTGGACATCTCCAATGTCCTAATTATCTTCAACCACCTGCCAAACTCAACAGAAAGCTTGGCCCTGCAGATGACACCCTTCAGGATCTTTTATTTGTGACCCTCATTTATAAATGACATCAGTCTTTATACATGAAGCTGTGCATGTACATCAGAGCACTGTTGTAAGTTCATTTCCTTTCCTTTCCCTTTCTTTCTTTCTTTCTTTCTTTCTTTCTTTCTTTCTTTCTTTCTTTCTTTCTTTCTTTCTTTCTTTCTTTCTTTCTTTCTCCCTTTCTTCCTTTCTTCCTTTCTTTCTTTCAATTTTATTGAGAGCCAGAGAGTAAGCCAGTGAGAGAGAGCATGAGTAGGGGGAGGGGAAGAGTGAGAGGGTGAAGCAGGCTCCCCGCTGAGTAGGAAGACTGATATGGACTCCATCCAGGGACCTCAGGATCATGACCTGAGTTGAAGGCACATGCTTAACCGACTGAGCCACCCCAGTGTCCCGTAAGATCATTTTCTTAATGTCACCTTACCTAATTTTCTTACTGAAACTCCACGAGAGAGAGTTTCATAGTGGACTTGACAGAGAGGAAAGCTGGGGGTCTGGGGAGGAAATGCTGTGGTAAGAGAAGTTGCAGCTGTGAAGCCAGAGGTCACCTTGAAGATGCATGGTCCAGGGTGGGGGATAGAGCACCTTCATACTGAGCATCTTTTTGCTCAACTGATGGTGGTAAACTCCCACTTTTTATTTTCCTCAGAGTAAAGGAGGCTTGATTATTTTTGTTTTGTTTTGCATTTTATAATTTCTAATTTACCAGTTGTAATATATTATATCAGAGGAGATACTTTAAAATAGAAAAAACATACATATGTTTCATAAGATCTGCTGGCTATGGGCACCTCCTAAATGTTTTCTCAGGAAGTCCTGAGTTTCCTTCCCTCTAAGCAAGCTACACCTGTTGATACACTTAGTTTGATTTGATTAAAGTTTGTGTCCCTTGCCATATTGATGAGGTATGTTCAGATGCTTTTGTAGTGTTACATTTCATCATGGAAATGCCAGGTCATGGAGTGTGAATAAAGGTCAGTAGATACGGAAGAAGTATGGCCTTTGGAATCTTTGTGATAAATGGACATCTTTCATTTTCTTAAGGTTAGCTGTATTACCTGAAAAGTAGGAGGTATTTTGTATGGGAGATCAAGGATTTGGCTGAATACCTCAATTTTTCACTGTACTAGATTTTAAGAACAGCCATTCGATTACATTTAATTCAGTTTCTGTTAGCTTTGATTAACACACACACACACACACACACACACACACTTCCCTAAAAATATAAAGCTGGCAGAATATTTTTTTCTAAGTAAAATGGGATCTTTAAAAAATAAGCTAAAGGCTCAATAACTAATCAGTTTTCAAACAACTGCATTAATCCAAGAAAGAACCTTTCCATCCCTGATGTCCCCAAAGGACAGAGGATATTCAACATTCTTTTGCCATCTTGCAGACCTTTGCCTTGGAAGGTACTTTCACAGAATCACTCAATGTATTTGGAGAGGAAAGTCAGAAAGAGGCTTATACATCAAAGTGCAGGAAAGCCAATTTAAGCTTTGGAATAAAAACCCAAATCGCCTATCTTTTCATTTTAGTTTTTTGCTCTAATCTTTGCAAAGCAACCTCTAATAGTGAGGGGAGGGACTAGGAAATGAGGAGGAAGGGAAACCACTGGATATGAATATCTGATTAAAAACAAACAAATATGAGAATTCCAACCATCTTAAAATGTGGATTAGAGCATGCGAGTAGGTAGAGGCAGAAGGGAAGAGTGTTCAAAATCTATACAGTCTTATAATAGACATAGCTCCCAATGAGAACGATTTTTTGCCAAGATTTACTGTAACCTAACTGATGAGTTCTGATTCCATCCAGGAGAAACAGAGATGGAATCCTTTTTATCATATCCTCATGTTGGTGAGATAGAGATATAAATAATATCTACCATGTAGTTGTTTTGGTCTAGATTAAATTTGGTTAATATATGTAAAGTGATTAGAATAATACCCAGTACATTGTAAGTACTATATAAGAGTTTGCTTCTGTGATTGTTCTTTTTTTTTTTAAGATTTTATTTATTTATTTGACAGAGGGAAACACAGCTAGAGAGGGAACACAGCAAGGGAAGTGAGAAAGGGAGAAGCCGACTTCCCACCGAGCAGGGGTCCCAGTGTGGGACTCGATCCCGGAACTCCAAGATCATGACCTGAGCCGAAGGCAGATGTTTAACGACTGAGCCACTCAGGAGCCCCACATCACTGGCTTCTAGTCATTACATGTCTGTATTGCCCCACCCCCATCCAGCTATGACAACCCAAGTTCTCTTTGACATTGCCAAGTGTACTGTGGAGGGACAGGGTCACACTCAGTTGAGAAACACTGCCTTACTATATCCTAGGAACTATTCCCAGAGTCTTATATATGTTTTCCATTTAATAGATCCTATTTTATTTTTATTTTTTTTAAAGATTTTATTTATTTATTTGACAGAGAGAGAGATCACAAGTAGGCAGAGAGGCAAGCAGAGAGGGAGGAGGAAGCAGGATCCCCATTGAGCAGAGAGCCCAATGTGGGCCTCGATCCCAGGACCCTGAGATCATGACCTGAGCCGAAGACAGAGGCTTTAAACCACTGAGCCACCCAGGTGCCCAATAGATCCTATTTTAATTCCCATTTATTTATCTATTTTATTTTATATTATTTTTTTAAAGATTTCATTTATTTGACAGAGACAGACATAGCGAGAGAGGGAACACAAGCCGTGGGAGTGAGAGAAGGAGAAGCAGGCTTCCCGCCGAGCAGGTAGCCTGATGTGGGGCTTGATCCCGGGACTGCAGGATCATGACCTAAGCTGAAGGCAGAGGCTTAATCACTGAGTCACCCAGGTGCCCCATAATTACCATTTTTTAGATGTAGTGACAGAGGTATAGAAAGGTTAGGTAATTTTCACAAGTCACACCACCAAAAATGGTAGAGCCAAGATTCAGATTTTGAATCACAGTTATTGTTTCCAAGGTAGATTCTTATTTTTATTTTGGGACAATAAAGAGGCTGTTAGTTGGGTTCTAGAAACAGAATAATTTTTGCCTTGCCTGTGGGTAGTAAGAGGCTCAATGAAAATATTTTATTAGTCAAATAATGATATGGCTATGTTAAAGTTCCTTGAGTTTTTCTATTTACTTCAGCTGTCAAAATAATGTCTTTTTGTTGCAATTAAACATTTATTGAGCATCTAAAGATATGAGACACTGTGCTATGAAGATTTAAAAAAACCTGAGAAAGTCTGGTTCCTGCAGTGGATACCAGCGAGTTTACTAGCACCTGTCTTTGACAGTCACTCCCTTCCCCAACCTTGTCTTTAATAAAGGAGCCTGCATATTGGTATAGCTTGCCTCACTCTCCTGGAAGCTCCTGTCCCAGGCCACGGCAATAAGTCTGCCACTGGGGGGTTTAAATCTCAGGAGAGCCTGTGTTTTCCATCTTCTGGGATGAAGGTACAAGATAGAATCTTTGGGAGTTAGTGGTGGTAGGGTTTCCACCATGTGGGGAGAGGTCTTCTGCAGTGACAGAAACTAACCTCAATACTCAGGGGCAAAGATGAGAGAAAGAGTCTTAGAAATTTCTAAATCCATCACTTCAACTGTTTCTGAGGCTGGGTGGTACTTCTGAGGCTCACACAGCTGGACTGTTCAGCCAATCCTTAGAGACTCTGTGCCAGTGCAGTCTGTGTGGATTGCTAGCCAAAAGTAGCCTATCCTTTGCAACCAAGAGAATCTTAATTAATATAACACCTATGATCGAAAAGCTTATAAGACTCAAGAAGTATTTGGTGGTACAGATCATGAGGGTCTTTGCATTCCTGCCACAGACAGGACCTGAAGAACCCTTTCATGGAGATTTGATAACTCTTGCACCGTTATGAAGTCTGGGTCAGTGAGGTAGCACATTGGGTACTGGGAGACCTCTCAAGAGCTACTGCAAAAGTTCAGGAACAAAGGCATGGAGTTTCAAAGTACAGGTAAGATTAAGAAGAACTGAGATAAATTGGAAGAGAGCAGAAGATGTTGCATAAGATTCTTGAAGTACATAGTGTGATACAGGGATCAGAGAATCAAGGTTAATAACTGTGTTCTTTTGGGAACTGGGGGTAACTTAGAGGCCAGCAAACTGTAGCCTGGCATAAGTGACAGGGGAGGTATCATTATCCTTTGGCAGACAGATGAGCAATGCATTTACTTTTAGTAAATATTTATTAAGAGCTTACTACATTTTCCTTACCACTTTTCTAAATGCTTGTTTAGATCAGAGGATCATAAGGACAAAATCTGTATATTCTGGACTTCATATTTGAACATGAGGAGAGTTGGACACCGTGTGTCAAGGAAAGATGTCAGGGGAAATTTGCAGTTTAAAATCTGGTGGGTGCCTCTGAAAAGATAATGTTTGTCTCAGAGATGTTCTTTAAAATTTATGTAGGGACAGGAAACCTCTCTCCTCAGCATAGCATGTACAATTGCCTTATGATTGTATCCCTCTCTGATCATCGTGTTCTTTTTCTCATTTTTTAATTATTATTATTATCTTTTTTTTAAAAAAGATTTTATTTATTTATTTGACAGAGAAACACAGCAAGAGAGGGAACACAAGCAGGGGGAGTGAGAGAGGGAGAAGCAGGCTTCCCGCTGAGCAGGGAGCCCGATGTGGGACTCGATCCCGTGTCTCTGGGATCATGACCTGAGCCGAAGGCAGTTGCTTAACCAACTGAGCCACCCAGGCGCCCCAAGTTATTATTATTTTTAATTAATATATGATGTATTATTTGCTTCGGGATACATGTCTATGAATCATCAGTCTTACACAATTCACAGCACTCATCATAGCACATACTCTCCCCAATGTCCATAACTCAGTCACCCTATCCCTCCCCCTGCCCCCCAGCAACCCTGAATTTGTTTCCTGATATTAAGAGTCTCTGTGTTTTGTCTCCCTCCCCAGTCCCACCTTGTTTCATTTTTCCCCCACCCTGCCTCTCAAATTCCTCATATCAGAGAGATCATATGATAATTGTCTTTCTGTGATTGACTTACTTCGCTCAGCAGAATAGCTTCCAAGTCCGTCCATGTGGTTGCAAATGGCAGGATTTCATTCTTTTTATGGCTGCATAGCATTATATTATATACCACATCTTCTTTATCTGTTTTTCTGTTGTGAACATCACATTCTTATGGCTAAAAGGAAATGAGATGCATGATGGGCAGAGATTGTAATCTCTGCCCTTTTATTCTGAAAGTTCTCTCTGTCTTCATGACTTCTTGCTATCTGTCCTAAGCACCAAAGATACTGTCTTTATCACCTACGTTGGAACATGGGACTGCTCCCAGATCTAGGATCAGTAGGTACAAATAACCGAAATCACATAGATCCCACATAGGGGACAAAAAGAGTACGAGAAAGGGAAAAAGCATTAAAAGACAATGCTGGAGCTCAGGCTATCACCCAGCATCTCAGTTTCACAGATACAAAATGCAGGCAGGAGATCAGGTATTAGTGTAGACCAGGGCGGTCCAACAGAACTCTTTGCCATGATGGAAATGTTGTCTACCGCTGCTGTCCAAACAGTAGCCACAAGTGGCTATTGACCCCGTGAAATGTGGCTAGGGCAACTAAGGAGCTAACTCTAATTCAATTTGATTTTCATTAAAATTTAAATAGCCACCTGTGGCTGGGGTCTACAGGATTGCCCAGTGCAGCCTAGAGCATTGATTTATATATGAAGAGTCCAGAATATTTTCCTAGTTTGAACTGAAGCCACTGTAACATTGTTTGCCATTCATTTTTAAGATGAAAACTTCTAGAGGCTGAATTATACGTTCAGGTAACTAGAAGCATCTTTCAGCAGAAAGGAGCTTGACAGTTGTCTTTCTGGATTGAATGCCAAGAGAGAATGGACTCGACCGTGGCCCCCAGTTAATGCAGCTGCTAGAAAAGGAGCCATGTTTAGCAGTTTTACTAAAAACAAAATCGCAGCCTCTTCAGAACCCGCACCAGCAGCAAATAGGTTCTTGGTTCTGCTTCTGGAGAGGTCGAGCAATGCCCCTTCTGGGGTTTTTATCAGGAGAGTCACCAAGTGTGAGGGATTTATGTGTTTGTCTGAAAACCACGGGCTGTTTTTTCTTCTCCTATTATGTCGCCAAAGGCATCTCTCGGTGCTTACAATAGATTCCCCTACCTCCTCTTTCCTTTCTCCTCTTCCCCTAGGAGAGATAATTGGATTGTGTGATTTCCATTAAAAGTAATGTACCACATGCAGATGAAACACAATAGCGAAATGCATTAAGATAGAAACCTTTGGAAAAAAATGGTCTGGGTGTTTTTCCATTTGTTAAAATTAGCTACCAAATTATTTTTGTTTTTGTACAATTTAAATATAAATGTCTCATTTACTCTTTTTAAAGGTAACTTGCATTCCATACTCTTGTTTTTATAAGAGACACGCCACAATCATTTTGTTTTATCATATATGTGCATATGTATAGATGTATGTATATAGACACATATACACCTACATATATCTATTTGAAAAATATACACATGCATTCATGTACTCACCCACAGTCCACATAGTGGTGCTCTAAACCCGCCACAATCGCACAGAAGAGCATTGCAGTTGTTAGATGAAAATGCAGTGAGCCTGATTGCAGTTAGAATCCTCTCTGAAATGGACTACTGCTAAGTTTCCTTTAAAAATATGCTTCCAGCATTCATCGTTTTGCAAGATAGACCCTTTGTACATACTCTAAAATGATGAGTTGAACAAATAGCGCTAAAGGAGAAAAAGCCATTTGAAAAAGCCTTGTCTCATCCATAAACCTGAAATAACCATTTCTTTTTCCTTCCGTAACTGTCATTATTATTAGGTTTTTGTTAAGTTCATGCACAGCTCAGTGGTTAGAGTTAGGATTCTCATGCTCTGGACAAAAGGCAAAAAGAGTTCTACAGTATCGATTTCAGGCTCCTTATTTAATCATTCTCCTCGTCTCATCCCAAGCTGTTTTGGTTGACAGTTATCTTTGGTAGGCTGGGGAACGGTTCAGAATGTCAGGGGCAGAGTGCTCTAGTACCTACATGTGCCATCGCGAGACTGAGCAATCTACTCTACTCTTTGAAGGTACTTGAGTTTTACAGTGAGATGGAGGGGACATGAGAGCACACATGGGGAAGTGCCGTGGGATATGAATCGCACTGCTTTTGCAGCCAGCCTGAATTGTGCGGGTGACACTCCTACATTCAAAGCCAATTGTCTTTCTTTTGGGGACTGGCCTGAGAAACTACCGCTACTTCCCAGGGCAGGGGGATTGCTGAAATTCACATGGAATTTAATTTCCTGTATAATTGTGGGAGTGTGTGATTGGGAATGACCAGAATAAACACTCTTGGCTTTCTTCTGGTGATTGAGAAATGTATGGAAATTGCACTTGAGTAGGCAATTGGAAAGGGTTTTGTCTTATATTTTGGATATTTACAAATCAGATGGTCTCTGTATCAGCTGTCTACTAGCATGTGAATGTTATGTAACAACAAAATCCAGTGGTTTCAACAAAGAGCATCTGTTGATCTCAGTAATACACTGGACTGCTGAGTGGGTCTTCTGGTCTCAGCTAGTTTTGACTCACCTCAGCCGGGCTCTTTTCCTGTGTCTGAAGTTGGATACAAGTGTGCCAGACATGGGCGGTTCTAGAATGAGATGACTGAGTTCTCCTCATCTCACGCCCTCCAGCAGACTGTTCTCCTGCAGGACCTGGTTTGTGGGACCCCTTAAGACATAGGCTCAGAGCTTGCACACGATTACTTCTGACACATTCTGTTCATCGGAGCAAGTCCCAGGCCAGCCCAGATTCAAGGGATGAGGAAATAGACTTCACCTCTTGATGGAAGCAGAATAAGGGCCATTTTGGTGATGAATGTACCATAACGTGTGTGTCCTCAGGAAAAAAAAAAAAAACAAAAAAAACTCTAAAAATATATTGGTATCAATCTTGTGAAAGGTCTTAGTTTGAGATTTAAACCCTGCCCATTGCTATCAGAGCATGTGGGATATTAAGAAAAAAATATGAGTAATCTAAAGGAAAACAATAGTGAGACTGGACTTATTTATGACTCTGATCACCTCAATTACTGAACTAGAGCCCAATTTTCCATATCTACATTGTATCTCATAACATCCACAGGCTGGCTTAAAACTCCAATGAAATCAATCAAAATATTGTCCGCTGAAGATAAGAATATACATGATCTGTTAAAGTTATACAGTCATATTAATGGCTATATTATGTGACTGTCACAAACCAAAAGAAGAAAATCATTAAGCTGGAATATTTACAATGAGATCTCTTAAATTTTTAGAGTTCTATTGCATCAAGTCTTATATAACACAAAGATTCATACCCTAACCCTAATATACTATGATCTTAATAAAAAAACAGGATTAGCCTGTATGGCAGGTGTTAGTTCTATTTGCCAATGAATAGAGTTCATTATTATATTCATTCTCCTTCTGTTTTCAACATAAAACTATCCAAATTCCAACACTGGGAGCAAAATAAAAAACAGACAGCCCTGACTTCTCTTTCCCTTATCTTCCCCTTTCTTTTGTTCTTGTTATTAGATTACAGTTCTGCATACGTAGACTGCTGGAGGCTGGTAGGTCCATGTGTGAACTTTTACTTTTTGCTGTAACTGTGGGATGTCTAAAATGAACACAGACCCTCTGATAACTTTGGTCACTATTTTTTTTTTTAAATTGGTAGCACATTAGAATCACCTAGGAATCTTTTAAATACTTCTCATATCTTTGCCTTACCTAAGATGAATTAAATCTGAATCTCTGGTGAGAGGAGCCCAGGCATCAGTATTTTAAAGCATCTCCCTGGTGACTCTAATGTTTAGTTAAGATTGAGAACCACACTTTAGGTGGGTGGTCAAAGGATACCGTATTAATTTGCTTCAAGATTCAAGCCTACTCAAAATGGATGAAAAGCTCAACATAAGATAGGAATCCATCAAAATCCTGGAGGAGAACAAAGGCAGTAACCTTTTCGACATTGGCCACAGCAACTTCTTTCAAGATGCATCTCTGAAGACAAAGGAGACAAAAGCAAAAATGAAGTTTTGGGACTTCATCAAGATAAAATGCTTCCGCACAGCAAAGGAAACAGTCAACAAAACAAAGAGGCAACCCACAGAATGGGAGAAGGTATTTGCAAATGACACTACAGACAAAGGGATGATATCCAAGATCTATATAGAACTTCTCAAACTCAACACCCCCCAAAAACAGAAAATCATGTCAAAAAATGGGCATATGACATGAACAGACAAACTTCTCCAATGAAGACATACAAATGACTAGCAGACACATGAAAAAATGTTCACCATCAAGAGCCATTAGGGAAATTCAAATCAAAACCACACTGAGATACCACCTTACATGAATTAGAATGGCACAGATTAACAAGGCAGGAAATAACAAATGTAGGAGAGGTTGTGGAGAAAGGGGAACCCTCTTACACTGTTGGTGGGAATGCAAGCTGGAGTAGCCACTTTGGAGAACAGGGTGGAGATTCCTCAATAAATTAAAACTAGAGCTACCCTATGACCCAGCAATTGCACTATGGGGTGTTAACCCTGAAGATACAGATATAGTGAAAAGAAGGGACATATGCATCCCAGAGTTCATAGCAACAATGTCCTCAATAGCTAAACTGTGGGAAGAGCCAAGATGCTCTTCAGTAGGCAAATAGATAAAGAAATTGTGGTCCATATATACAATGGAATATTATTCAGCCATCAGAAAAGATGAATATCCAACTTTTCCATCAACATGGATGGGACCAGAGATTATGATAAATGAAATAAGTCAAGTAGAGATAGTCAATTATCATATGGTTTCACTTACTTGTGGAACATAAGGAATGGCATGGAGTACATTAGGAGAAGGAAAGGAAAAGTGAATTGGGGGAAATTGGAGGGGGAGACAAACCATGAAAGACTGTGGACTCTGTGAAACAAACTAAGGGTTTTAGAGGGACGGGGTGGGGGATGGGTGAGCCTGGTGGAGGGTTTTAAGGCAAGCATGGATTTCATGGAGCACTGGGTGTTGTACATAAACAATGAATCTTGGAACCCTGTATCAAAAACTAGTGATGTATTTTATGATGATTAACATAAACATACACATTAACATTCTAATTCTTTAGTATGCATGTAAATGCATAATTAATCTGGGTTAAAAGTTAAAAACAAAATCAATTGTCTGTATGTATAGATAATTGATAGACTAATAGATAATTGATCATTATATTTTTTATTTGAATGCTTATGTCCTTAGAAATGTATCTAAATATGTCTGGTGTCTCTGGAAACTTAATTCTTTCTGTACAGGGGCCCCCATGCATGGCTCAGTCAGTTAAGCAGCTGTCTTTGGCTTGAGTCATGGTCTCAGGGTCCTGAGATCAAGTCCTACATTGGGCTCCCTGCTTAGTAGGAAGTCTGTGTCTCCCTCTCCCTCTCCCCCTCTCCCCTGTTCCCGTGCTTCTCTCTCTCTTTGGCTCACTCTTTCCCTCTTTTTCAAATAAATAAATAAAATTTAGAAAAGAAGAAGAATTCTTCCTGTAGGAAGAATTTAGGAAGAATTGCTCCCTTGCAGGGTTTCATAAGTTGTGATTTGTAGGCTATGTAGCCCTTGGCTGGTAGGCAAGCTCTCTCCCATAACTACTTAACATTCCTAAAGAAAATGAGGAGAAAGAAATAATCCAGCCACAAAATCTTCTTTCTCAACAGCCTAAGACACAAGATGAAAAAACACCAGAAACCCAAAGGGAATGCCGCCCATTTTTGGTTTTATTTTTCTATTTAAAAGTCTTGCTTTAAGTGGTTCTCCTTTCTATCTCAATCTATATGGGAAGGAAATAAGGAAAAATGGATGAGTAGCAGCTTCATTGTCATTGTACAAAATTTTGAGAGAGAAAACTGTGCTTACCCACACAGAAACTCCCTGTTGTGGGGGCCAATGGTTGGGCTTGCAAGTTACATGGCTGCTCACCTTCCAGGCAAATTGGGATAAGCCAGCAGCCATTGCTCAGGGACCAAATGAACAGGACAGAGTCTTGCAGCCTCATTGTCTAACAGATTTTCTCTTCAGACACTTCTGCCTTATAAATTGTCCTTGGGTTGCTGCTCTTTCAACTACTAGTCATTTCTGACTGGTTCAATATATTGATGCAGATCAATGGAAATGGAAGTTAATGGGAAGATTAGCATGTGCCCTAGCCTGAGGCTCTTGTAGGCACTTTTTCCTACATTATTTAACTCTTAGAACAGTCCTACAAAATAGCTATTGTTATTATCCACCCTTTGGAGATATAGAAGTGAATCATTAAGGAGATCAAAGAACTTTTCCAAGGTGATTAAACAACTCTTTCAATTGGTTACTATATTGGGTGCCTGAATCTGTGTTATTTTAAATCATCCTATAAAGTATCGGGCATGCAAACAGAAATCTGACAACTTAAAATCAGAAAAAAAAACTTTGGCTGATGTTGTGTCTTCTTGAATGTGTTTTTTGTAGTTAATGTGTTCTAAATCTGTAGCGTGTACACACACACACACACACACACACACACCTGCACACACACAGTTACACTACTTCTGTTTTTTGGTTGATTGCTTCCCTCCCCATGACCAGAAGAGGTAAGTAAAACTGTATTTTTACACATGTTCAACCTCTGCATTATCTTTGTTCTCTCTATCTGCAAAATGTACTTTTCTTTAGTTGAAATTCTGTTTCTTTTATTGTCTTTGTCCTTCAGAACTTGGAAGTTTGAGAAAAGCTATTTTCAATATATGCTATAAAACTAAAGTATTTCTAGGCTTATAACCGCTGAAGAAGTTTAGGTAATTACTTTGGTTTGGTATCTTCTTTCTCTTTAAGCAAAACTGGTCTCCAGTGAAATGACCTTGGTCTGTTTTCCCTGTGGTGCCAATACACTGAGGAATTCCTTTAGAGAATCATACTTTTTCTCAATTCTAAGGAAGCCTCTTGTTTCTGGATCTCCCTCGTGATTTCACTCAGGCCAGATTGGATGGCCCACCATCCTAAGTTGAACCTCCTGGAACAGAATTCGCTCAGTGAGCTATCATCACTGAAAATTTGGAAGTGTTTTCAAAATAGCAAATGTGTGTTATGGGAGCCAATTTTTGAAAGGTCAAAACATTGCATTTGCAAAATCTGGACTAGATTTTTGTTTCTACACACTTGTTCTGGCATATTTTGTTATCTGTAAGGATAGGCAAAGACTTTGGACATCTCTTGTTAAATTTTGTGTATGTATATGGATGTATATATAATTTATATTTTATATATAAAATTTATATGTGTATAAAATATGCATATTTATGTGTATGTGCCAAGACATATCTAAAACACCGTACATAAACCCTTTAGAAGGAAAAATATCAAACCAAATTGTACAATAGCCAATCTTTTTTTGTAGTTGGAATACAAGTAGCCTCTGCTAGTGAGAAATCATTGGTATGCAGGACTTGCTGGGGAAGAAACTAGACATATTATCTATGAACAGTTTTGAATTGGCTACATATCATGCCAGGTTTGGTTCTCTTCAACAATCCAAAGGTAGTTGCTCTGTTGTACTGTAAGCTACTTTAAGTTGACTACACTAAGATCTATTAAAGAAAATGATTACATCAACATGCATCATTGGGTACAACAGAAATGAAGCTACTGTATTAGAACATGTTCTTACAATCAATGTTTCTCAATTTGCCTCAGCATTTACTTTCAGTAAATGTCTGGCTTTACTTTGGCATTGATCTAGCAACAGCAAACTATTATCTTGTGACAGTGTTCCAGTCCCATGACTTTATTTCTCATATGTATATTTTGGAAGATATGTACAGTAATGAGAAGCATATTAAGAAGAGGCAAAATAAATAAATGAAACAGCTAGGTAAACCACAGTATTATTAAGATTAATATTCAGCAAGATAAAAACAAAAAAACCCATGAAATAATATTTTGAAATTTGCCTTGATAAATTTGCCCAAATGCCCCCCCCCATCTCTTATTTAGGTAAAATATTTTCTCATAGCTCTCCTTCCTTTTGTCTTTTCCTCGGCCACCAGTGGTGGCCCTGTGCAAGTTTTGATGAAAATGCTTAAATATTTTATGATGAGATCCTGGAGATTTATGCCTTATCTCAGACTAGATAATTGTAGAGGGGTATATACACATATAATTACTTATTTTTCTTGGGGAAAAGACCAAACGAGTTGACTTGTTTCAAGTGGGTGAATCTGTAATAGCTTCAGGGATTAGTCAACTGGAAAGGGAACTCCAGCCTCTGCTCATGGATAGAGAAACTTAGAGGCTATTGATCAGAGAATTGCTGATGTTTATGTCATCCCTCTAGCCAGTTTTATCTTTTAAAAAAATTATATTTCCTTATATGCCCCTCTTTAAGAGTGATAGTTTTCCTTTAACATAAACAATGTACATGGGCAGTAGATACATGAGGCTTGTATCTCCAAATAAACAATCTAATTTAGAGGAATGGTCAGTAGTTCATAAGGAGATGTGGGTTTTAATCCACATCCTACTACTGCCAATTAGCTATGAAAGTTTTGGACAAGTCATGGAGACTCTTTGTGTTTTATTTTCCTCATCTATAAAATGGAGAGTGTGAGTCTACCTAGTATCTTAAAGACTTTCCAGTGTTCTCACTCTATGGAACGTGTGTACTTTTATAAGGCATTAAAGTACCCAATTATAGTGAGTCAACACTAAAATTCTGATAAACTAACCAGCCATTTGAGTGACCTTCCTTGCATCCTATTATCTTAAAAAGGAAAAAAGATCTGTGCATTGACTCATTGAGTCAGACCAAGTATTATTGCTATTCTAAGTGCTCATTTTCCCTTCCCAGGTAAATAGCATTGTTTTGCTCCCACAGTCTTATCTCATACATTGATGGTCAGGTTGCCATACTGTCTATCTTGTGAACTTGACAGCTAGGTGTGTCTCCTCCTGAGCAACAGTAATACATTTTCATAGATAAGTGGCATTCCGTGTTTGAGGAGTAGAATGAAGCACAGGATTTTTAAAACCTTTGCATTTTTCATGTAGATGTTCAGTCATTGCTGTTGGATGAGATAATCTGCCAAGTTGAAATAACAGTGTAGGCAATATTGATGGGACTATGATATGATTAATATCAGCCAAGGTATCAGAACATCATAAAATAAAGAGAAAGAAGCATGCTGAGTTGAACTTTTCATATATATTCCTTTTAGAGGATTACACTTTGAACCTTGGGCTTTTTTTTTTTTAAAGATTTTATTTATGTAACAGAGAGAAACACAGCTAGAGGGGGAACACAGCAGAAGGAGCAGGGGGAGTGAGAGAGGGAGAAGCAGGCTTCCTGCTGAGCAGGGAGCCTGATGCGGGGCTCGATCCCTGGACTCCAGGATCATGACCTGAGCTGAAGTCAGACACTTAATGAATGAGCCACCCTGGCACCAAAACTTGGGCTTCTTTTATGAGAGGGAAATCTTTTACCAGATGACTGGACCGTGACTTATTAATGCACAACTTTGGAGGGAATGTTACTGGAGCCAGTGAAATTAATATGAACAGAAGTTTTGTTTTGTTTTTGTTTTTTTTTTTAAAGATTTTATTTATTTATTTGACAGAGATCACAAGCAGGCAAAAAGGCAGGCAGAGAGAGGAGGAAGCAGGCTCCTCGCTGAGCAAAGAGCCCGATGCAGGCCTTGATCCCAGGACCCTGGGATCATGACCTGAGCCGAAGGCAGAGGCTTTAAGCCACTGAGTCACCCAGGCACCCAGAAGTTTTGTTTTCTTAAATGAAGGTCTTCTGTTAAATTAAGGAACATTTCTAGAGAGTCTACGATTTTAGAACTAAAAAAAAAAAAAAATTCTTAAGTGATGAGGTTAACTTAACCAGGGTAAATAGAATCAATTAATTCTCATTTTATTAAGATGAAATAATGCATCACTTCTGTACTCTTGTCTCTAGCACATATAATTCCATTGTATTTATATTACCAAACACATTTATTAAATTGCATACCTCTATAGTTTCACAATTTATTATCTCAAAGATAAAAACAGAGTTTATTAATTACAGACAGAGACCAGGGTAGCATTTAATTATAAAAGAAAACTGAATTTACCCTGATTTCAAATCTCCCATTTGCTTTATAATCACCAATAGAACAATTCTGGAAAATAATTCTGTGGCTAATGACTTTGGGGGAAATTTAAGGTGAATCACCTAATAGCCTCATTAGCTCAAATCATGGGCTAAAGCTATCCCACATTCAGATCCTAAGGCATTCAGTACCTTACACACTAATCATGAAAACAGTCAGAATTCCCCACAAATCCTGAATTGCAGTCTTAACTATGATTTGGTTCATTTTTTTAAAAAAGATTTTATTTATTTATTTGACAGAGAGAAATACAGCCAGAGAGGGAACATAAGCAGGGGGAGAGAGAGGGAGAAGCAGGCCTCCCACCGAGCAGGGAGCCCAATATGGGACTTGATCCCAGGTCTCCAGGATCATGACCTGAGCTGAAGGCAGTCGCTTAACCAACTGAGCCACCCAGGGGCCCCATGGTTCATTATTTTAAATAACTTGTTAACCCTAGCTATGAAGAATTATTTGTTTTGATTAAGCTGTGTTATTAAGATCAAAGAAAGAAAGTAGTCATAATCCATTGTGTTGACCCACTAAATGGTCTTTGATGTGGTGTTTACCATCCAGGGGCTCAGACTTTTGAGAGAAGAGCATACGCAACCTGCTGGTAGACAGTTCAGTTCTACTTGAGTCAATCTGGCAAATATTTATTGTAAGTTTCTACTGGTTTCCAGGACTGTGACAGATAAGATACATAAATTCTAGAACTTAGCCTCTAAGAATGTATAGTCAGTTTGAAGGGATGTGATGAATATATATATGTGTGTGTGTGTGTGTGTGTGTGTGTGTGTGTGTGTATACCCATATATATATTATATATACACTCAACATATATATACATATTATCATATATACACACACATATATACATATATATACACATTCATTATATATATATATATAATTACAAGTAAAAATACCAATCCTATAGAGTGATAAAATATGAAATTAGGGTTCAAAGGAAAGGATGATGCTTTTAATTGGACAGGTCAGAAAAATTTCAGGGACAAGGAGGCTAAAACAGGCAGAAATGAAATGACATTGGCAATAGTAAAAGTGATCTGGGTCATATGTGGGGAGCAGATGATAATTCTGGCATGGCAATAGTCTCGAGCAAGGGTCAGTAAACATTTTCTATGAAGGGTCAGATAGTAAATATTTTGGTATTTGTGGGGCATATGATCTCTGTCATAATTACTCAGCCTGTGTAGTATGAAAGCAGCCATAGGCAATACCTAAAGACAAGAGTCTACATGGTATAGTAGGGTATAGAAAAGAGGAGAGAAGGGTGAGTTTGGAGCTAACAATATGTAAATGAGTTTGCTGTGTTCCAATAAAGCTCTATTTACAGAAAATGGTGGCAATCTAGATCTGGCCTATCGGGTAGACTGTAGTTGGCTAAGGTCTAGTTTAAAGCCTCAAGATATGTGTCAGTGGGAGAGAAAATGATTTGGGCCATATTGCTAAGTGTCTAAGTCAGTGGTAAATAGAGAGCCATTGTTAATTACTGAGTGAGAAGAATTAAAAAAACAAACTAACACTTTTTTCGTACTTATTTCACACTAGGTATTGTGGTATGTGCTATCTAAGGATGGAATTTGAGGTAAAGTTGACTGGTTAGTTGGGGGATTTGCTTTGAATTGTCATCTTCTTAAGTCGTCTCATGTCGTAAATCATGACAAAAGACTTAGACACTGGGACTGAAGACTATTTCTACAACTTCTCAGAGAACCTTAGAATTTGGGGCACCTGGGTGGCTCAGTTGGTTAAGCAACTGCCTTCAGCTCAGGTCATGATCCCGGAGACCCGGGATTGAGTCCCACTTCGGGCTCCCTGCTCAGCGGGAAGCCTGCTTCACCCTCTCTCACTCCCCTGCTTGTGTTCCCTCTCTGGCTGTGTTTCTCTCTGTTAAATAAATAAAATCTTAAAAAAAAAAAGAACCTTAGAATTCATTAACCCCAAACAAATTAATGAGAACTTATGATATTCTTATTATTTGCCGTATAATGTGCTAAATAGCATGGATGCAGAGATGAGTAAGGCATTAGGCCTCGCTTCCATGGAGCTCATCGTCTAGTGGAGCATAAAGATAGATAAATAAAATAATTAAAGTGTTAATTGGCACATAGCAGGAGGTACAACCTGAAATTGCACTTATCATAAGGGAGTGCTGTTTCAGGAGGTCAAAGAAAGCATCAAAGAAGAAGTGATATTTAACATGGGTACTAAAAAATAGTTAAGCATCTATCTCCAGAGAACAAAATGAGAGTTACTCCAGGAGAGTGTATAAAAACACCAAAGTGTCAATGCTGATTAAACGTAGCTACTAGTCCAGTGCATCGGTCTTAATTGAATGCAAAGAATTTTAACTAGGCATGAGATTGTTAACTAGGTAACAAGATAAAACAACCAGAAGCACCACAACAATAACTTATTACAGAGGTAGTAATTACATGGTCAAGTCAAGGCTAGGGGAACATTGGGAAGAAATTAGAATTATTCAAACCTAGGAGTCTGCAGAAGCGGCTATGTGTGTGGGTGGGGGGCGCTGAGGCATCTGAGGCGGGGAGCTGGGTGGCTTGGAGTGGTGTCTCTGAGGGGTGCATTATGAGGCTGGTTCTGCAGATGGTAGGAAAATAGCAAATAGTATTTAGCTGCCTTTATAGGAAGAAACCACCACTTCTGGGTCAAAGAAGCATGTTAGCGGGATGGTCACAGTAACAGGAAGCAAACAGAAAGGACTAATTCTTTTCTTCCTTGTCTCATCTTACATCCTCCAGCTATCGTCCCCTATTGATGGAACTCAAGGAGGCACCAATAATGCAGAAATGCTCTTTATAATGTCCCAGACTCAGCATCACAAGGCCGAGTATATAGGAGGGTAGGTTTGGAGCTGAGAGACGAAAGTGTGGTAACTGGCCCCTTTGATATGTCTAGCGTATAAGTTATGCATTTGAAAATTAGGCAGGTCATGTAGTTTCATACTAGTGGAGGGGTGGGACTTTATTCTGTAGGCACTAGAAACCACCCAAAGATAGATGGAAGAACTAAAATACAGCGTTGTTCCTGGCTTATAGCACAGTGTGTTCTCAGTTCTGGTAGAAGCTTGCCTAGTGTTCCATCTTTGGAATAATTTGGTAGTAGTAACAAGTGTTCTGTGTGTTCTTAAATGGCCATCAGTAGTGATGCCATAACTCAGCCTAACGATGGCTTATTCTTGTGTTTTGGAGCTGTTAGTGACTATAGTAATTTGCTTTCACTGAGGGGAGATCCACTACTGATTCACTGGTACAGATACAGAAAGTTTCTTCCCACGTCAGCATTTGTCCTTCTGTCTGTAAATTGAAGCTATTTTTAGTTTAACTGTTTTAGAAAATTGAGCTGAGCATTCTCTGTGCAGGGTGCTAACTGCTCAGGTTAAGCTGTGCATTCTCTGTACCAGACAGATGAATTACAGGAACAAAGGGAAGGAGCAGAGAGCAAGTCATGGCAGAAGCTGAGCAGAACAGGGATATATGGTCAGTGAGCATCCAGAAAGATTAATGCCTTTGTCTTCTCTGGAAATGTTATGCTGGATCAAGAAAGACTAAAAAAGACTTAAAAGGGTTAAGAATTGTCTAGGGTGGGATTTGAAGGAGAACCGTTCCACATAATTCAGTGAATTGGGAGAAATCCCATTCTTACTCATTAATTTGATTTTTTAGTACCTTTGGGTCATCATATAGTTTTAGTAGGGACATTTGGAATGTGATGGGCCAGAGGAAGATTGGAACTAATACATAAATTCAGAATTGGTAACATAGACATATCGATGGTCTTTGTTAGTCTTAATTGTTTGCACTATTCTTTTCTGTGACATCTTTAAAAATAATTATGAATGCTTCTGGATAATTTTAAGAGAACTAAAAAAACTCTGAACAAAATTATTTCTTCAGCATAGAATATTTTTCTATGCCAAGTGTGTCATCATTTAATGGACTTAATATTAATAAATTATTGCAATAGAATCTAATAGCAGTGGATTCCTATGTGACAAGAACAAATTTTCAGCGAAAGTGAGAACATATATTACGATCAGAGACAGGGGCTTGAATCAAAGATTACCACTCTATTAAAATAAAAAATAATGAAAATGGTATTTGAAAAGAAAAACATGTCAAGTGAAGGAATGCTATAAAGTATAGATTAATTTTAACATTTTTTCTGTTAACTCTTCGTGCTACTAGGAATTTAATATGTCAGCGTTTACCCCTCAAGTATGTGTCATAACTTAGTAGACGACCTTCCTTGGAATTACAAGTAATTTGGTTTGTTTTGATTTGAAGCCCTTGATAAGAAGCCTATTGATTTCCTTCTAACAATTAAATACCCCAAACTATGAACTGTAATTGAACTACAGAGGTAATAAACATTCTATTAAGCTACAGTACGAGAAGTGTGTGGATAAGAGATACCACTACTGGCCTCTGGAATTGAGTAAACAAATAATTAATAGTAAAGCCAGAACCCAGGAGGCATTTGCCTATAATGCTGGTATCTTCTTTGAGAGGCAGAGCCACAGCCAGGTAGGAGAGTAAAGAAGCTTCTGAGAAACTCCAGGAGGCATTGGGTGGCTGGACTGGAGCATCTGTGACTCAGTGGGCCTCTCTGTCCATGGGGGCTTCACAGCTCTTTCAGAAGCATCTCCATTCCTGGTGATATTTCTAAGGTGCTATGTTCAGAATGTTTTTGCCCTGCCCCCCTCCCACACCTACATTTGTATGTTGAAATCCTAATGCTTAATGCGATAGTATTCGGGGTATTCAGGTGGTACTTAGGTCCCTTATGAATTGGATTAGTGGCTTTATTTATTTATTCTTAGATTTTATTTATTTTATTTGACAGAGAGAAACACAGCTTGAGAGGGAACACAAGCAGGGGGAGTGAGAGAGGGAGAAGCAGGCTTCCCACCGAGCAGGGAGCCCGATGTGGGGCTCGATCCCGGGACTCTGGGATCATGACCTGAACTAAAGGCTAACGCTTAATGACTGAGCCACCCAGGCACCCCCAGATTAGTGACTTTAAATAAGCGATCCCACAGAGAGCTCTCACCCTTTCCACCATGTAAGGATACAATAAGACTGGCATTTGGAAGAGGGTCCTCCTCTGACCATGCTGGCATCCTGATCCCAGACTCCCAGCCACCAGAACTGTGAGAAACAAATTTCTGTTACTTATCAGCTGCCAGTGTGTGGTATTTCATTATAATAGCCTGAATTGCATAAGGCACTTGGGTTTACTGTTGTATAGAGTGAAGGCTGATAGCCTCCAGTATTAGTCACCCACCACTGAGAAGCAAGTTTGGTTGAATAATTAATGGGCTCATTGTAAAATGAAAATGGAGCCCCTTATTCAGAAATAATTCAAGATTTGAAGACGATGAGCACAGAGCATTAAATCATGCGTAGGGTCCTTCTAAGTGTGGAGCTCTGTGCAACTGCATGGACCATATGCCACCCAAACTGGCCCTACTAGGGATGGAGTTAGGGTTTGTTCATTCATTTTCTTAATTATCTCATTTTGCTGGCATATATTTAGCACCTACTGTGTTATGGCTTTGTGATCAGTGGTGGGGATATGGGAGAAACAAAATGGACAAGTATTCCTGTTCTTAGGAAATGTGTGTTTCGTGTATATGGTTGTAGATATGAGAGGATTTGATGATGGGATTATGGTCTTTCTCCAGACACTCTCAAATCATAGTTCAGAAGCCTTGAGGCTATGGGAAGCAACACAGGATCAGATATTTATGCCGTTATTGTGTATGTGAATAATGCTATCTGTCCCAGCCTTTATTCCTCTACAGACATCCTAGAAACCTGTCATCCTAGGAGCAGAAGAAAAATCCCAAACCATTTCTAGTCTTTTGGGCCTATCTACCTGTACTTGCTTCCTCATCTGATGTGTGATCATAGTTCTTCTCTTTCATCAAGAATCTTTTCTCAGCAATAGGATGAGAAATACAACATATTCTTTTGGGTTTTAGTTCTGAGGTCCCTAAGGGTATTAACATCATTGATCAGTCAACGGGAATTTTCTGAGCATCTTTGTCAGGCATTGTGCCAGCTATGTGGGGAAGGGTGGGGCATTGAGCTGGAAAAAAGTTTAGGAGATCAAGCATGGATGACAAGATCAGAGCCCCAAAAGGAACAGCAGTCAGTAATGTTGTAGGTGAAGGCAGGGATGCCCTTATTGAACAATGACCCTGTGTCAACCCTAATCATAAATCCGTCACCTATATTCACATATTCAGTCTTCGGTTCAGTGAGGTAATTTGTGTTACTGAAGATCAGAGGGAAAAATCACTTTCTCAAGGTCATGTAACTAACAAGTATTGAAGTAAGTGGCGTATACTTAAGTATATTGTAAGTATATTTAAGTAAGTGCCAAGTGGGACATCTTTCTGAGCTGGTTTAATTGGGAAAGTCTTGATGAATGAGGTAACACTGTCATGGGGACGTTTCCTTCTCATGCCTGCTTGTCTGAGAACTGCCTCTGCCCCTCCCCCACGACGTGTGAGACCATGTTTCTAATGTGCTCTCTATGACCCCGGTTGTTTAAGTGTTTTACCTGGTCCAACCTGGACCCATTAGGTTCTCTCTTCTGGGAGCCTACAACCTGGACTCAATTTAGTTATCCCTTGTTTTCTGGGAAGTAATGTAAATAAGGCCTAGGGCTTTCTTGTTTGCTTGTGTGCATTTGGAAGCAGAGCAGTCAGTCTGAGGCAGGGACATGGAATAAGGCGAGAGATGGAGTCTTTCAAAGACAGGAGGAAAAAAAGAAAAACAGACGGGGAGACAGACACACAAACGCGCGCACACACACGGAAAGGCACAGAAAAGGAAGAGAGAGACACAGGGAGACTCACATGCACACGGAGGCACAGAGACATTGAGGTGGAGCAAAAGACAGAAAGAAAGATCCACAGAGGAAGAAATGGAGAGGCCTGAGCTGTAGAAATGACCTTTTCACCGACACAGACCCTGCATGACTCTGTTCGGCGACAGTGTGTGATGACCAGGACAAGGTTCCAGGACAGAAACAATGAGCTACCTCCATCTGCTCTGAACCTACCATCCCTACTTTGCAGTCTTCGGATCCATTTTAAACTAACGATGTAGCAGCGCCTTCTTTTTCTTCTTTCCATAATTTTTCTGTTCCTAGATAAACCTGCACAGCTGGTATTTATTTGGGTTTCCTTTTATAGCTTGAAAAATATTTAGGCATGTTTACCACAAGTGGGAATCTAGAAGCAATTTATGTATGCATACATACATACTGGCACATCTCTTTTTTGAACCCGGTTTATAATTGTATTAATTTAATTTTTAAAATATCAGCTGATTAATATACTATATTAATACACTCTAGGAGTTATAGTAACTCATTTATTTCCATCAGACTCTTCCCACTTCCCGTTCACAGTCTTTGAAAACCAATGCTGTTTTGTGAAAGTAACATTTAGGAAGATGCGATTAAGAAATCAAATGCCGAATATCTCCACAAACTCTTTAGTTTCTATGGAAATAACTAAGTAAAATTTAATTCTCTTATCAGACGCTAAAAGCTTAAAATGATTCCTATTAAATTGACAAATGCAGCAGTGGGTGCCTCTTATCAGAGGAGAGCATCATCTTGCTTGTCGTTTCATTGTCAGACTCAGTGGGCTTTGCTTTATGGGTGCATTCCGTTGAATACAGGGATGGAGCTCTTTATCAGCTGGGAGCGGCACACTCTTCATGGGCTGGAGTGTGGGGAAGCATTTGCAGGGCTTCGTAGCTAGTAGAACATTGCAGGTACAGCTGTCCTTCAAGCCCGAACGAAGGCTTGCCGCCAGTCACACGACAGAGGTGTGCACTTACCAATGGCACTTTTGCAACACCATGTGTCATTTGTGAGGGCTTTTTATTTCCTCCTTCCTGGGAAGATAGTTCATTTGTCATGTGTCGTTGTTGGAAATGCTCTGCTCTGGTCTTTGGGTCTGCTTTATGCTAAACACATCATCAAAAACTCTTCAGAGAGATCCAGTGAAAGGATTAAGTGTTTATGGAACAGTAGGCTGGCCCCCAACTCTAGAAGGAACCAAATCAGATGATTGTGGCCGAGAGAAAACCTAGAGGTCAAAATGTCACGTGTTGAAAGAGACTGAAGTTACTGGATGTTGGTAGTAAAGTCAGGAGAATGATCCCTAAACAGGTAGTCAAAGGATGAATCCAAATAGCTCCAAGGAGACACAGAGAACAAAGATGTTATCTATGGCTTTGATCGGAAGGTTCTGGAGACTCAGAAAAATTCTTCCCACTCATCCTACACAGCCCTTCTAGATTCATTATTGTCTGTTATGCTATCATCTATGAATTTCAAGAGTTGATAATGCTCTTTGCACAACCCTGAACATGCCATGTTTTTAGAATCATTATACTTCTACTTATTGTTGTGTTTTTAGAATTTGTCTTTCTTTTTAATAACTAGAACCCATTTGTTTTATTTTATTTTATTTTTTAAAGATTTTATTTATTTATTTGACAGAGAGAAACACAGCTAGAGAAGGAACACAAGCAGGGGGAGTGAGAGAAGGAGAAGCAGGCTTCCCACTGAGCAGGGAGTCCAATGTGGGGCTCAATCCCAGCCCTCCGGGATCATGATCTGAGCCAAGGGCAGACGCTCAATGACTGAGCCACACAGGTGCCCCCCCCGTATATTTTATTTTTAAAGAATTGCTTATATATTTATTTGAGAGAGAGAATAAGAGTGCCTACACACAAGTGGGGGAGGGAGAGAGGCAGAGGGAGAGAGAGAATATCAAGCAGGCTCCCTGGTGAGTGCGAAGCCCAATGTGGGGCTCAATCCCAGGAGGCTGAGATCATGACCTGAGCCGAAATCAAGAGTCAACCACTCAATCCAATAGGCCACCCAGGCACCCCAGAACCAGTATGTTTTAGAATAAAAGCCAGTTTGCTAAATTGTATCTCCCTTCCCAATTGATATACAATATTTGTTTAAAACATCCAGTGATTTTTTCCTTCTTTTGATATCATAGTCTTTCCTCCCTAAGCAGATGGCATGGCCATACTCAGAAGAAAAGAGAAGCCTAAATAAAACCTGTGTTTATAAAGTCAGATGTGATGAAGGGGGAGTTGCATTGATCAGAGAAAGCCTGGTCATGTCATGTTTGTAGGTGTCTGTAAGTAGTACAAGGAACCATTTTTAAAAGTTGAAGAGGATTTAATATTTCTTATGGAGCAACACCATCATCACATCCTGTCTCTGTACCTTTATATATGTTCTTCCCTCTGTCAGAAGTTCTTGCCCTCATTTGATTGCCCTGTTACTTCTAGTCATTCCGCAAACCCCCATATCAACGCTTACTTCTTCTGTTCACAGGCCCTTCCCGAACTCCCCAGAAAGTGGCAGCCACTCTCCTTTGGGACCAGGAACCAATTACATAGTGTGATACATACAGATTATTAAGGCATCCTAGTGATCACTTTACTCCTCAAAGTTAGGGAATACTCCTTAATCGTGTTCGGCACATTAGCACCTACATCAGTGGGTCACATGGTGGATGCTCAGTGGGTATTGGTTGAATGACGACACAAAGGATTCACTAAATAAATGATGGCTTGATCACCAACAGAGATGTCACAGGTATCAGGAATGATATAGGAAATATTTCTGATAAAATATTAAGTGCTGACTGCAGTATGTATAGAACACTATTTACAGTATGATCTCAACTATGTTAATATATACATGGATATGAACAGAAAAGGAACCTAGGAAGCTATAAATATATTAAAATATTGCAGCATTTCTTTCTTGGGGTAGTAGTGCTACGGGGGATATCTGTACTTTCTGAATTTCTACAATGCGTCTGTTTTTTAATCTAGGAAAAATAATTAGAAACACAAGCTGCCTAATAGCTTCTATGACTGTTTTGGCAGAAGGTTCCTTCCATGCTCTGACTTGGTGGTCATTTTTAATCCCATGTAGGACTCTTCTTTCCTTGGTGGGCTGGAATATAGTTATGGTCTAGCCCAGAAGCTGGCTGCATAAATGAATATCTGAATTCTCTCTTGTTTACAAAGGAGTCTAAATGTAAACACAAATTAGAGTAGAGCACATGGTCCTCCTGCTTAAAAGCACAGTCTGAACTGAGAGATAAAACAAGGGAAGGCAGGGAAGAGAGGGAGATTAGGGAGTCATGGCATCACTCAGGTATTTAATGCTTCCTTGAGGTTTTAATTTTCAACTTTCCAATGGAAGGAATGCTAAAACAAATAGCAAGAGTCTCCCCTTTACTCTTTTGTGCTGTTGTTTGGACTGTTGTTGTTTTTATAAAAATTGCATTCTCGCCATTTCAGAGAAGGATTAATAGCCCCCCCAATCTCATTATTGTGCGATCGTCCCCCGGTGGTTTCTTTGTTTGCACATTGTAATTATGGATAGCATTAATTGTTCACAAAACTACCATTTCTCCTCTTTATTTTTGCATACATTTCAAATACCCATTATAACTTCTCCGTCTTCTGTGTGGTGAACGGGTTCCACTGCAATGTGAGTGCCTTTGTCTTTTGCACTGCCCTGCACAGGGTTAGAACAATTTATAAAGAATTCACATTATTATTTTGGAGCAGAGCTGAGTGTTGGTTTCAGTGTAAATCTCCTCAAAGCACTTCTTGCCATAATAGCAACATTTTTTTTTCAGAGATGCCATAATTCTGGGTTGCTTTTGTTGCTTCCTTTGGCAACCAAACGTCCCATCATTGCAAATTGATGGCAGTAAAATTGACCTTTATTATGGCCTTTTTATTCGCTTAACTCAGAAGGATTTACAGCATTATATTTTGTTACCACATTGACTGTTAATGGGAACTATAAAAGAATGAATTCTACATATCCTTTTTATTTTCTAATGCCCTTGGCATTATTTACCAACTAGACTTAGATTTTAAGATTTCTCTTGGACAGTTCAGGAACGGTTTTGTAAAACTAGCGCTTCTCCCTTATGTGAGATGCATAGTCTGCTGTATACTGTCAAAATAATGAAATGTTTGTTATAAATTTGGGCCCTTAAAAATGACAAAACCTTTGTGTGTAGTGGAATGGAAGAAACATAAAAATTCTGGAAAAAAAAACCCTATAAGGTAATTCAAACTGCTTCATCTGTAAATAATGAGAATTTAATGAAGCTTGTATTGCAAAATCTCTCTTTTCAAAGAGCATAATGCATTTATTTTCATAGTAATTGTCTTTCCCCTTGCATCCTTAGGATGGTGTTCACAGAGGGAAGCTTCCATTCTTCACACTGCAAGTGATGGCCTGTGGGGGCCCAGCCTAGAGATGCTCAGGACCCTTTTCAAAAGGAAAGGGGGGGATCCTCTAATTTCTAAATGTGGGCTGAGTGCTGGGGGTTTCTGCACAGCTGTCAGAGAAGAGGAGAGTAACTGCTCTGGGAGGCATGGGAGTGGTGGCGAAATCGGGGAGTCCTGGTGAGGGACTGAGCAGGTTTGGGGACTTCTGCTCCCAGCAGCCTGTCTGGGACACTTGGGGAGGGAGGAGAGGCCTAAGTGCCAGGTGTCCGAGACCACAGCTAGGAGGCAAGCCCATGTCATCTCATCTACAGGCTCTGCTTCTCCTCACAAATCTGAGTTTTCCTGTCAGCACCCTGCCACTTTAACGTGTCGTTCTCTACCAACTGCCCAAAATGGTCTCCAGTCTCCAAAGGAGATTTTTAAAACTACAGCTGACTCTTCAAAAGGAAGGTTTGAACTGTGAGGGTCCACTTATATGCAGATGCTTTTTGATAAACACTACAGTCCCATCAATGTATTTTCTCTTCCTTATGATTCTCTTAGTAACATCTTCTTTTCTCTGACTTACTTTATTGTAAGAATATAGTGCATAGGGGCTCCTGGGTGGCTCAGTCATCTGAGTGGCTGCCTTGGGCTTAGATCATGATCCCAGGGTCTGGGATCGAGCTCCACATTGGGCTCCACATTGGGCTCTCTGTTCAGTGGGGAGCCAACTTCTTCCTCTCCCTCTGCACCTCCTTTCCTGCTCGTGTTCTCTCTCTCTGTCCAAAAAAAAAAAAAAAAGAAAAAAAAATACAGTACATAGTAATAATACACACATCATACAAAATATATGTGAATTAACTATTGATGCTATTGGTAAGGCTTCCAGTTGACAATAAGCTATTAGTAAAGTTTTGAAGGAGTCAAAAGTTACATGCCAGTTTCTGACTTTGTGGGGGTCAGCACCCCAAACTCTTGTGTTGCTCAAGGCATGTTGTTTTTAGAATCCTTTAATTTTTAATTATAATCTGAAAAATAATCTTAATATAAGATTCATACTTATTTATGCTTTTGAATCCATTTTTAGATATTTCAGGTTGTGCATCTTACTTTTTTAGTTTTGAAGAAGTGATACATTTGCAGAATTAAAAAAAAAAAAAAAAAGCTGACCTAGACTCTAGAAGTCAATGTTACAAGAAATAAAACCGGCAAAAGGTCTCAAACTCTCAAACAAAAGCAAAAATAAATGTCTGAGCACAAAATACCAAAACAAATCAATGTAACAAGAGATATACTGGGAAATCTTATTCTCATCTCTGCCCCTTCTGTATCATTTTTCTCCCCACATGCCCTAGAGACAATCAATAGCTTGTATTTGTTCACTTGTATGGAACATTGTTAATTTAACTAGCTCCATACTGAAAAACACAGGCAGTTTCCAAATGTCGGAGATTGCAACCAACTTTCCAATGAACAGGTTTGTATATACATTATTGATAACGTGTGGTGGTGCATCTATAGGAGAAATTCCTAGGATTAGAATCACTAGGTCTAATGTCAAATACCACTATTATTTTGTTAAATATACCCCAAAATTGCCCTGTGCAGGGCACACCTAATGGCAATGCAAGAAAACAGCCCGTCTTTTCCTTATAGCTTTGCCAATGGTGCATTTTGTCCAAAAGTTGATTTTGCAAGATCAGTAGGTAAAATGATATGCTGAAATATTTTAAATTTATATCTTCTAATCATGAATGAGGTTGGGCATCTTTTCATATATGTAAAGTTCATTTACATTGTCATTTTTTTGTTGACTGTCTATTCATGGCCTTTGCCCATTTTTCAATTGGGTTGCTGGCCATGGTCCTTTCCTTACTGTTTTCTAAGATCCTTTAAATATTAGGATTATTACCCCTTTTGCTGTGACATGAGTTGCTAGCATTCTTCACATTATCATTTGACAGTTGTTTTTGCTTACAGTAATTTTTCATTTGTTTGTCTTGCCAAGCAGAAAGTTCTAATTTCCATGTGTTCAAATGTTTTTTCCATCTTTTCTTTTATGATTTCTGGATTTTGAGACATATTTAACACATTTTCCTTGTCCTTACTCCTTATAATTTATTCTTGATTTCTTAGCTAACCTTTTTTTTTTCTTTCCTTTCTATTTCTATCCTAGGTCTGTTTGTTTATTTCCTCTCCTCCTGTCAGCAGGAGGTTTATTTCTTGATCTCTTCACAATTCCAGTGACTTCCTGGAGATTTGTCTTAATTCATATTCACAACTTTCGTCTTCTCTTTGGCAACATTTTCCTAGTGGGTTTTCATCTGCAGGGATCTTGCATTGTTCTTTTCCATATTTTTATTTATATAGAATATATTCCTTTCCTAATACTCAGTGTTCACCTGGATGACCAAGAGAAGGATTTGTGGTGTGGTAGTGTTCAGGTCCTTGAGGGTTGACATCTGGTCCTCCAGAGTAAAGGGAAGGGCTTCTTTTAATCTATGAATAAATGCTACCCACCCCCTCCTTGCCTTTTGGAGATTGTTTAGGATAGAGATCAGAGTGCAGACTCTGGAGGCAGACCTCCTGGGTTGAACACTGGCCCTGTCCCTTACTAGTTGATGACCTTGAACAAATGTGTGCCTCCATCTCCTCATCAGTAAAATGGGGATAAAGAGAGAACTTGTATCTTAGGGTTGTTGAGATGAAATGAGCTAATATATATAAGTGCTTAGAACCGTGCCCAGCAATAGTGTGTGCTTTTGCTCTGCAGTGGTGAGGAAATGCAAATGAGCCTGGTGGTTTTCATTTTCCCTGCATTTGTTCTCCCTGACCATAGCATCTCTGCTTGGTTTAGGAGAACCTTGGACTTCCTTCTTCATACTGACACCCTACATAGCATTTGTTCACCACAGGAAGTACACCTTTTAGAAGGTATTTTTGGGGATACCTGGGTATCCCCTGGCTCAGTTGGTTAAGCATCTGCCTTTGGCTCTGGTTGTGATTCCAGGGTCCTGGGATCGAGTCCTGCATGGGGCTCCTTGCTCAGCAGGGAGCCTGCTTCTCCCTCTGCTTGCTGTGCCCCCTGCTCGTACTCTCTCTCTCTGTCAAATAAATGAATAAAATCTTTAAAAAAAAAAGATATTTTTGAAGATTCTGTCAGAGATGTGCTCCCAATTCCCCCTCCCCCACCCCTGCCAGGGCATCTTCTGGATCCTCTCTCTCCCCCTCATGGAGAGCGCTCTGTGCCAGCACAGTTCTGCTCGCAGCAGCCCCTTCTCAGGAAAGACCCTCTGCCTTTGGAAGAAGGTTGTTTGCTAAAACTTACCGAGTTCAACCATCCCTAGATATCCCCTCTAAACTCCCTGTTGTTTTTCCTAGAGCATACTCATGACTTCCAGTTTGAGCTTGCGGGTCAAATAAAACTTGAACAATGCCAAGTAGCGTTTGTGGGTGTTGTCTGACCCGACTTTGCTGAAAATGTTTGGTTTTCCCCATTATCCTTGTTTCTGTGGATGATTTCCAAAGAGAAGTGGGAAGTTCCAAACTAAGCTTCCACTGTGTTCCTACTAGAACTGGTATGAGTTTCCCACTCCTTGCCCCTAGGTGTTTCTTTTGAAGACACGGACTAGAGTTTTTATTTGGGGCCTTACCCACCATATCCAACATACTGTAAAATAAATGGGTGGTTGAGTGAAAGAATTTCCATGAAAATTTATGGCCAAGGGCCCACTTTTCTCTGAGTGCAGATTTTCTGGGGTGTTGGATTCTGAGGGGCCATTGTAGGGTCTGGGTGCCGTGATGGTTTGTATGGCTTTCTTTCTGTACCTCATGTTGCCAAAAGTCCTCTCCCCCCATGGCCCCATAGAGTCCCACACCACCGCAGAGCTGGAAGTGACAAGATATTTTCTATCTCTGTGGTTTATGCCAGTTTTGGGAGAGGGACTCCCAGCGAATTGGCTCATCTGGGAGTTTATGGGGTTTCACAACAATAGGTACATTTTTCATTTGCTTTTTTCCCCCATCAAAGATTTTTGACCATTTACATTGAGCTGGAAACTGGACGACGAGGCCAAATGCTTTACGTGGCTAATCAGTGTTCTTTTCACAATAATCCTCTGAGAAGTGGGTATGATTACATCCATTTGATGGACAAGGAAACTGAGCTGAAGGAAACTCATACCTTTCCCAAAGATATATGGCAGAAAAATAGCAAAACTAGGATTCGATCTTAGGCAGTCTGACTCTAGAGCTCTATGGCCAACTAACGCTTTATTCTTCTGTAACATTGTTCTGACACTTAGTTGCATGAGTAGCCTTAAAATTGCACTTTAAATTAGACAAATGGAAAAAAGGACAAGCAAGATTCTAGAAATCTCAAGAAGGTTCTGTTTAGATTAGGAGCGGCTGAGGCAAATGTTGCTTGGTATATAGTCATGAAAGTTGGGTTGGCAGAGACGCCAGTGTCAGTGATAATAACCAGGAGGTTGTAAGGACTTGTTACATGCCTGGTATTTTGGTATTTTATTTTTCTTTCTTTCTTTCTTTCTTTCTTTCTTTCTTTCTTTCTTTCTTTCTTTCTTTCTTTCCTTTCTTTTCTTCCTTCCTTCCTTCCTTCCTCCTTTCTTTCTTTCTTTCTTTCTTTCTTTCTTTCTTTCTTTCTTTCTTTCTTTCTTCCTTCCTTCCTTCCTTCCTTCCTTCCTTCCTTCCTTCCTTCCTTTCTTTCTTTCTTTCTTTCTTTCTTTCTTTCTTTTTAAAGATTTTATTTATTTATTTGAGAGAGGAAGAGATCACAGAGGGAGAGAGGAAGGCAGAGAGAGAGGAGGAAACAGGCTCCCTGCTCAGCAGAGAGCTCGATGTGGGCCTCGATCCCAGGACCCTGAAATCATGACCTGAGCCAAAGGCAGAGGCTTTAACCCACTGAGACACCCAGCCGCCCATGCCTGGTAATTTTCTAAGCACTTCATGCATGAACTAATTTGACCTTGACAGTTCTATATGGGATGGGCAGTATTATTTTGCCCTTGTCAGATGAGAAGTCTGAGGTCAGAGGGAGCAAGTATCTTGTTCCAGAGAACCTAGTAGTTGGTAGCAGAACTCTGAATAATTCCCAGGTGATAGGGCTCCTGAGCCCATACTCCCTTACCCACATGCTTTAGCCATGCCTCCCTTACCCACATGCCTTTAGCCATCCACTCACAACAAATGTGAGTGAACCTGTGAGCCTGCAGTCTGTGTCCCCCATTGGTGGATGTCACTGGTCAAGAGATGTGATTCATAGTCTTGACTAGAACAAACTCTTTTGTCTCCAAAGAGAACAATAAACACTTAGAAAATCACAACCTAGACATGTGTGTGTCTTTATAGAACATGAAGTAACTGTCACAGGAATGGTAGGATCATAATTTCAACTGGAGTTGTTTTGAACTGCTTTCATTAAGGAGCATCTTTGTCTTTCAGAAAGGGTTACATATACAAACGAGAGGGACCCAGCTATCACGGCACAATATTTTATACAAATACTTTTATGTTTCCAAATGTCTGTAACATTTACCTCTAAAGCATCTTCTCAGACTTCCAACCAGCAGTGATTTTCTGTTTCTCCAGCGATCATTTCAAAAAAACAATATGCTTCCCGTAGGTGAGGTCAAGGAATATTAGTTTATTTTCACTTCAGTGTTTTCTTTTTTGTTGGCTTACTTTCTGGTGATTCATCCACAATAGCAACACATATGTCTTAGAGAATATCTAAGGAAAAAAAGGAACCAGAAGATGGTTAATTACTAAGAAAACCTGTTTATTTCTACACTGAAGAAGGAATTGTTACCTAGTGCAGGATGGCAAAGATTAAAAAGAAAAAAAATATTATGAAGGCTGAACACATCTGTTTCTTTGTTTGCTTTACGAATAAAAGCCTCTTGTTTTTTTTTTTTTTTTCTGTTGATTTCACAAGGTAAGGCAGTGAAGAAGTGTACCCAGAGAGGCTTCATAAAGTAGTTCAAAATAAGGGCATGTTTCCTCCCTATCCATTATTGTCCTGGTCTCCATTCGGGCTGCAACAATTAGAAAGGGCCTTTTGTGTGATGAGTGCTCAACTTCGCCTCTGTAGATCTACATAAGAAATGTGGACTCTGTCATAGAAGGTTTACAGACTAAGCTGTTTATGCGATGCTTAACTAATTGAAATGTAAAAAATTCAGAATATCTCCCATAATTTTGGTTTGTAAAACAAATAACCATCTGGACATGAGATTAAATTCACAGATTTAAGTAGGACAGGTATGCCTAGATAGGCATACACATAGATAGGCACATATATGTGTCTCTATGTACATATGCTTTTCTCACTGAGTTGCTCAGGACATTATAGACATATTATTATAACCTGTGGATGGAGGACAAATCAGTTTGTGGAAAAATATCATAGCACTTATATCATCATATTTGATTTTTAAACTGTGTTAATCTCATAGTTGAAAAAGTGTCGTTCTCTGAACTTTGACTCATTCAGAGTGTAAGGGAGGGGATATTTAACTTACAGTAGTACAGATAAACTGAGGATGATGTTATTTATTGGCTTTTTTGTGTATTTTATTTTGATCTCGGAATTTTTCGATAAATTACCCCATTTTATCTGCACCCCTACTGTGATGTTTAGGTAGGCATTAGTAAGCTTTTCTGATTTGTTTTAAGTTCATGGCACATTTAGAAAATCACCGTAAGATGCCGTTAGGCTGTTGACCGGTGGAATCTGGCTTTCAACCACTTGTTTAGACATGGCCACAGACAGTCTTCGCCCTCCTATTTTTCAGTACCTTTTTCATTGTCTCTATGTCAATCCAAAGTACTCATCCAAGGACAGCAACTAACAAAAAAGATTTGGGAAACATCTAGGCTTAACCCTAGGCTTATTTCAAAGTAGGCTGTTAGATACCATACAGACTACAGAGGCATATATGTGTGGTCTTTCCCTGCTAATATTTATCCAAACACACAAAAGTAGTTGGAGAAACAGTACTATTAGCAGATGAACAGAAAACAGCAATTCGAGATAAAACTACAAAATTCCGGCTGTGTGGTACAGCTGAGGTGTGAGTGGGCTCTGCTCAGAGGAGGGCCACCCCCTGTGACAGGGACAGTGAGGCTGGGGAGAGCCTCTCAGGGGAATAGGGGCTACTGCTGGGTCCTGGAGGAAGAGTGGGGTTTAAGTGAGAATGATCTAATTTAGGCAAAAACTGAAGGTAGGATTTATCCTTGTAGACCACTCTATCCAGATATGATTTGCAGTTCTTTAAAAGTTCATATGCATTCTCTGTCCAACCACACCAGGCTCCAAACAATATTGAATCAAAAGAAAGTTTCAATCTTTCTGCTCTTGCATTATTGAACACTCTGAATATTCCCCAGGCCTACTCTTTCGGAAAACACTTTCCTACCATATGCAACTGTCTGAGAAAATCTACTTGCATGCAGTAGATTGCTGTTATTCATTATTTATTACATTATTTAGTTGAACAACCTACCAAAGAAAACTTGGTTCTGTAGGGGGAAATGTACAAACTCAGGGAACTAAATTATTTTACTATAAATGCTTTAAAAAGAGCAAGCTTCATAGGCCTCATTATTTGGTGTGTGCTGAGGGAAACAAGTTTTCTCCAATGGAAAATAAGCCATAAAGGACAGAAGCCATGTGATCCAGAATATTCAATAAAAGTTAGAGGTGTAGATTTTGCCGGTAGCACACTAAATGAATGAAGAGAGACCATGACAGTGTTTACAGTCCTCAATCAAATAATAAGCATTTATTGAATAGCCGTTATGTGCCTAGAACTTTGAGTTTCAAGAAACACACATTTTACCAGCGCTCATTCTGACATTCTGGAGCATATAGGGGTGAATACACTTCCTTGATATCACTGTCCCTGCAATCCTGCTTTGGTTTGTTGTTTTTCCTTACTCTGGGAGAAAACTTGGATGGATCCTTTCCTTCTGGATCACTCTCGGATGTTAAATTCCCAATTGAGTCAAATGCTCGAACTCTAAGCCCTCATCCCATGTAAAAGTCTCCCACCCTCCCCTGCTATTCCACTTTTTCTGGTCCCACTGAGTTCGGGTGCTTTGGAAGGACTGCTCTTCTCTTGAGTTGTCCCAGTATGACCCATGAAAAATTCACCATCTTTGGTCTTGACAACCCTGGAGAGTAGGCAGAGCACCTTCCCCAAGCAGCCATCTCTCTTTGTTCTAACTTCTGACCATATTGAAAGCATCAGTCCAATTTCTGTGTTCCCCATAAGCACGGAGGACTCACATAAAGCGTTCTGGGCAGTTCTTTTGAAATATCCCTCACTTGGCTCAAGAACACCCCTTTGTCTTGCCCCACAGTAAGGGGACAGGGCTCGTGAAAGAGTTCTTGTCACAGAAATCTCTTTTAGCAGGCTTTTAGCCTCTCTCTCAGACTCTGTTATATAGCGCTGATGGTTACAATTTCACATCTCTCAGCACATGTTTTACATGTGAGCTCAGTTTCGGGTGGGGACGTATTTTGCAATATGCTTCATTGTTCTTGGTCTTTGGGACATGAGCTGTACGACAAAAAAGATGTTTCATTTAACATTCTCTTATATGGTTTGCATTTTCCCTCTTAGATTAATGAATGCTAATTTAGTGAATTAACTCTTTGTCATTCTTCGTTAACGGGATGGGAGGATGACAATACAAATATTTTGTACTAACATTTAGCACACTTTATATTATAGCAAATGCATGTTGACTTAAGTATACTAGACTGTTTTCTGTTATAAAAAGGCAAGTATACTGTGTTGGCAATGGTCTTTGAAAATATCTGTCAGTAGTTTGTTACCCAGCAGATATTTTTGAAAAAATAAACAGACTTAATATGTCATTTCATGTTAAAGGTGACATGGTAACAATTAGTAAGAAATGAACATGCTTGAACAGAATTGATGCTGTAGGAAGAACACTGTGAATACGAATATTTAAATTTATATCTTTATTCATATTTTTTAAATTTTATTTTCTTTTTTCAGTGTTCCAAGATTCATTGTTTATGCCCCACACTGAGTGCTCCATGCAATACGTGCCCTCAGTACCCACCACCAGGCTCTCCCATCTCCCCACCCCCTTCCCTCCTAGACCCTCAGTTTGTTTCTGAGTCCAAAGTTTATTCATATTTTATATTCATGCCATATCATATTTTATCAAAAGCAATACACAGGCCATATATAACAATTCTCATATCTGTTCATTGAAATATTTTAGAAGTGGAATTTTTTCACTGGAAATCATCCAAAGAAATAGATGTGTGGATCTCAACACCTTTGTTAAAAATATCAAATGTTGTTTCTTCCAACTCATTTTCCACCTACAACCAAGCAAGCTACATAGGGGAGGATAAAAATTTACCAGCTGAATTTCACAAATTCAAAGTCGGTGATTGGGACTGAACAGTGAGTGTCATGTGCTCACAAGCTTCTGTCTTGGTTCCATGTGTCTTTGTGAGACATCTTTTTCAGCTAGGAGAGCCACTGTAACTAAGTTTCCAAAGAGAGGGAATTCGGAATCAGAACTTTGAGTCACTGTGTCCCAAACGTTAAGCTAATATTTTCAAGTTCATAAAATATTTAATCACATTTTATTTTTTACCAAAAACATTATTAATGGTAATTCCTAAGTGGCTGCAAAAAAGCTTTTTAACTGATAATGAAGTAAGTTATTTGAAATTATGATTAAGTTAACTATATATCATTTTTTTGGAAGCTCTTTTATGTGTTTTGCATTAGTGTTTATTAGTACAGTCATCTATAGATGAAATAAATATACTAATAAATAAATTTACATGCAAACCTTGGGGTGTGTTCTTAATTTTTACTGATATGATACATAATAAGAAAATGTTTTGGAGGCCCAGGGTCTTCATTAGCTGGCCAGACTGCTCTGAAATATGACCACACTCTCTCCAGGTCATTCTCTGTTCCTTCTCATCCTTTATGATTCTCCACCACTTCCATGCTAAATGACAACTTCGTGAGGCACACAGAGACTCTCATAGTCTGACTTTTGCTTATTTTTTTCCACTGTTGTCTCTGATTATGTTCTCCCTGTAGTTTCCTTCCAGATATGCTAAATTAGAGTTCCTTAGATGGACAGTATTCTCCTATCTCTACTGTCTCCACAGTTTTGAGAATGTCGCTCACTCAGCCACGCTCTCAACTCTGTACCTTGCCACTCCTTCTTCCCTCACGCCACAAGACTCTTTCTGGACCTGATTAACTTTGACACGTTCTTCAAGGTGTGTCCCAACGCGTTTGTTCTGATTCCATCACGGCACCTGCCGGCTAGAGAATATAACACCTGTTGCCGAGGTTTCTTCCTCCCTAGACTGCAGATTCCTTGGAAAAACAGTACGTGTACTTCTGCAAACTTGGTTGCATGTATTAGTATTTTACAGTAATAATGCATTTATTGATTATTTCCTATGGATCAGACACTTTAGATAAGGCTGGGTTATGTAAGCCTCACAGTAGCTCTATGAAACGTGTATTTTTTTTTAAGTTTTGTTTTAATTCCAGTTAACGTGTGGTGTTCCATTAGTTTCAAGTGTACAGAAGAGTGATTCAACACTTCCATACGTCACCCCGTGCCCATCACAACAAAGACACATGCTGTTATTAACCCCATTTTACAAATGGGAAAATAAGGCCCACGGGGAATAATAAGTTTACCCAAGGAAACACTGATATTAAGTGGCAGAAGTGGGGTTTAAATTGGGCAGTTTAGAGTCACACCTTTATTAAATCAAAGTGTAGTGGGCTAATTAGACCCCAAAAGATATGCCCAATTCTTAACTGTTGGTTCCTTAGACTGCTATCTTATTTGGAAATAGGGTCTTTACAGATATATTAATGTAAATATCTGAGCCTCTCCTGGATTGCTATCACCAATCCTAGATTACAGTAAACCATAAACCTAGTGATGGATGTCCTTATAAAGACAGAAACGAAGACACAGAGACGTAGAAGGAAGAAGGCCATGTGAAGGCTGACAAAGATTGGAGTTAGGAACCACAAGCCAAGCAAGGCCAGGAAGCATAAGACGCTGGAAAAGCAAGGAAAAATTCTCCCCTAGAGGCTTCGGAGGGAGCATGGCTCTGCCAATACCTTGATTTCAGACATGGGCCCTTCATAACTGTGAGAGAATAAGTTTCAGTTATTTTAAGCCACCAAGTTTGTGATAATTTGTTACAGTAGCCCTAGGAAATGAGTAGACCAGTCTGTTTTGCTTTATAAAACTGTTCAAAAAATATCTGTTGAATGAGTGAATGAATGAGTGAATGAATGAGTGAATGCATGCATGCATTTCTCAAATGTCTCTGTGTTGCAGGCACTGTGGTGGACATGGAGAGTAAGAGATTATTGAAACGTACTTGCTTGTCATTAAAGATCTCACTGTCTAACATCTTCAAAGCCTTTCTCTTACACTGCCTCTCTCCTAGTTGAGCTCTGAATTGTCTTTTGCCTCATGTAATATATGAGACTGCTAACATCTCCATTTCCCTTTTCTTCTCTTCATATCACTTTCAATGTTTCTGCCAGTTATTTTTCTAAAAATATTTAAACCCTGCAGAAAGCTATTATTTTAAAATAAAGAGATCAGAGTTGTTTGTTTTTTTTTTTTTCTGTTCTTCAGAAAATAAAGGCTAAACTTGGTAGCATGTTATTCAAGGCCTTCTTCATCTGGATCTTTCCCATCTTCATCTGGAGCTCTTGTCTTCAGGCTTCCTTTACAGTTATTGCATGAATCATGCTCTCCTGGTCTAAGCCACCCTCACCTTGAACCTGCATCACAATTACCTTCTAACTGGCCTCCTGTTGTGTGAGACATTAACTCAGACCTCCCTACTCCTCTGTTTGAGACTTCCAGTGCTTTCTCCTCTCTCTCAGAGTGAAGCTGTAGTACTTTTTATGACCTACTACCTCCTACTCCTCCATGATGCCTTAGTTCCCTCTGTGGCAACACCCTGACCTCCAGAGAAGTCCTGAGACACCGGAGACAGTCCTAGCTGGGGGGGCTTCTCACTTGCTGTCTCATTGCCTACACTGATTTTCCCAAGATGCCCCTAGAGAAATTGTCCGTGTCCTGAAGTCCTTTACTCCCAACTTCACTATCTTCTTGGCCGCCCTATTTAAAATTTCAATACCCAATTCCCCTGGCAGTCTATGTCCTCCTGTATTTGAGTTTTTCTCCGTAGCACTTTACCACTATTACACGATGAGCTGTACTTATTAATCGGACTGTTGTCTGTCTCTCCATAAAAACGTCAGCTCCTTGAGGACAGGGTGTTGAGTCTGTTTTGTTCATGGTTGTGTTCCCAGAATACGGCCTGGCACACAGCGGGCTTGCTGTTTTGAAGAGCTCACGTATTCTCATACCTCAAATCACACCTCAGCATGGCTCTATGACCCAAAGAATGAGGTCTAAAGAGGAAAAGGCTGAGTCTAGGATCCAGAAGTCCCCATCAGGGCTGGTTTCGTCTGCTGGGATAAATTGGCTGTAGGTACTGAGGAGGTTGAGTCTGATGGAGGGGATTCTGTCACCAAGAATATGCCAAGAAACAGTCGGGTTAGTGCTGGCAAGTGGCCGCCAGGTGCCCCGGAGACAGGGGCTTCCCCAAGTCCGGTGAAGCAGAGCAGAGGTTAGTACAGAGATGGGAGATGCACTGTCAGCCTGCATCTAGGGAATCTGCCGGCAGGTGGCAGCATTCCCTTCTTTAGGCTGGGGCTTGCGCCAGACCCTCGGGCTCTGGGTAGAGAGGCAAGAGAAGGCAGGAAACTTGAATTGTGAAGGGTCTGGAGAACTGGGTGGTCTGGACTGGATGAGGGGCAGACTACAGACCTAAGCACTAGGACTACATTAGCAATTCTGTTCTAAGTCTGGGATACCTCGAGGGTGGGCAAGTTCTGGGTAAAGTTCTGTTATCATCTCTAGAGGAGCAAGACCAGAACCAATTGGAAAGAAATTTGAATGATGGGTCCCGACGTGGGCAGTCAGGTACTGAAGTCCCTGGCACCTGCCTCACTCTGCGTCTTTATCATGGAATGCTTTGTTGATCACTCTATTTCTAACTAAATAAAATGTATATGACCAAGGAAGGCCAGATCAGACCCACAGCTGTAGTCTGGTTTGTCAAAAAAGTTACAAAATCTAATTTGAAATCCTTTCAGTGGGGCCTTGATGGTAGAGTTTGCCATACTCTCCAGCCCTCGAGAGCTTCTCACATTGATGTTACCTGGCTGGTCCTGAAGGCATGGCTTTTTGCTACCTCTAATTGTTTTGCTTACCCTCCCAGGTTCAGTGCAAGCCTTTTCTGACTTTATTCCTCTCAAAATTAATTGCTCTCATTACTTATTATTGTGGCTTTACTTAGTACACTGTGTTTTTCTTTGCAACATGAATACCTGTTTACATACTTGTTTTCTGCTTGAGATAAAAAACTTCTAAGGCTAGGAACTAGGTCTGAGTCATCATGTGCTTCTTTAATGTCTCCTATGGCATCTTGGGCTGAGAAATGCTCAATAAATATTTCGATTGGATTTATTACTCGGGGTAATCCTTGGTCATCCTGAAAAGCAAGGATTCTTCAGAAAGTCACCAGTTTATCCATTTTTGCATCACCTTTGTTATTTCTTGTCATCATTAAAGTTAATCACAGAGAAAAAGATCAATTTGCAAATGCTCAGTCCAATCTGGCAGCTTCATGATTCAAATAACTGAATCATGCTGGTTAAGGTCAAATGATTAAGCTAAATGGATTGAATGACCACTTCTTAAGTGAGCAATCCCTTTCTCACCAACAGTCTTGGAAGAGCTGAGGCAATCAGTCATGTGTACATAACATACAAATATTGCAGGATCACGTGACTTCAAACTGAAACTGTGTTTTGGGATCTGTGTAGACTCAGTTCTAGACTTATTTGCAATTTTCTATTTTTTAAAGGGGGCTTAGGGCATGAGTAGGGGTGGAAAAGAAAGGTATAAGGGCAGGAAAACTAGAAATTTTGCCATGGTCCTGGATGTCTGCTAACCTGTGCTGGAAGGAGCATGGGAGACATTTTTGACCAAAAAAAGAAATCTGTCTGCATTGATAACAAGGTAAACATACAAATCATTAGGAACGTGATAAAGGGGCACTTTTGTGCTCTGGGACTGAGTGGGGGATACTTTGGGCTATGCTCCTGAGTCTTGCATTTGTGCATGCCCTAACTCTCTAAATTTAGTCTTTTCACTTGTATTATTCTGGTGACATCTAAATGAGCCACTTTATTAATGGCAAGAGTTGCACGGAGGGAGAGACTAACTTATTAGTTAATAGCATCAGGAACAGTGGAATGCGTCACTTACCACCTTCCAGATCCTTTAAGTTTGATTGAACCATTAGTGACTCCTCCACCCGCCCCCACCCATTGTTTATTTCAAATTAAGGGAAAAATAAACCATGTTTCTAAATGTGAAGTCACATTGTCCTCTCCCAAAGTGTCAGCACAAAATATTTTTAAATGACAAATTCAGTTATTCATCCAAAGAATGGATACATTTCAAACATTTTTGTTTGCTTGGGGGATGAATCATACCTTTTCCCAATGAAAGTGTTTCTGTTTCTGCTTAAGTATGCTTGGCTAAGCAGTGACAAACTGATATTGCCTGAGTTTACCCCCACTGACGGAGGGCTCTGAGCGCATGCCAGATGACCCCGAACCAGCCCTGTGTTAACATAATATGACAGTCCCATGTTGAGGGGTAGCTAGTTGCTTGTGTGTGCATGTTTTCTTTTCAAGGATACCATGGCTAGCTATAAACTGTTTTTTCTGCTAATGTGTCCTACTATTGTCATGTTTCTGTAGGATGTTTGGTGTGAGAACCTTCTTCTTTCAGTGGGGGGAAACTAGCTGCTCATTTAATTGACATCTTGCAACACAAATTTTACTTTCATGGCTGGAGTAGAAAAGGGCAACATAATCCATTTCACTTATTTCCTTTGGATTGATGGGCTCCCTTCTGCCCTCAGGGGTCCGGATGAAATAAAGGCAACTGTAGTGATTATAAGGCTTTGGGGAGAAATCAGCAGTTGTGGTGGCAATAGTCCTACAGTAAATAAAAGTACAATTTGCCTGTTATGTAAATTTTGATTTGTTTCATGTGAATAAGGGTTTGAAGTAAGGGTAAGGATAAAAATCATTTTCAAAGGCAACAGCAGCTGCTGGCTCTTTTATTGTTGGGGGTGTTAATTCCATGTCTTTTGTAACAAAGTGGTTTTATAGGTAATTGTGAAAACATTACAAGTATGTGACCTTTTGGGGGGGAGGACCCTAGGATTTAGAAGTAATCACAGGTCTTGATCAAGCCAACTCCTTATTCTACAAATGAGCCTAAATGACTCTCAAAATCATTTCCCCAAGTTACACAGACTAGTGAGAGTGTCAGGACCACACTGGAGGTCTTGATGCAGAGTCCCGTTCTCTTTTCCACAGCCGTTCACATATCCTGTAATGTTTCTTCTCTAGGAGAAATACACAAGGCCACAAAGTGGCTTGCCTTTGATGAAGCAGATATGCTCAGGCTGAAGGGAACACAGGGATGAGTTTCCCAGGCCGACCTTGAGGCACGGACTCCATCTTTCCATCACTCCTGCCAAAATCCCAGTGACATTTGTCATCCCTCCCTATGGGTTGGGTAATGTACTTTCCCAACACAGTAGAGGACAGGTCCTGGTCCTCACAAAGCTTCTCTGTAGGGGACAAGATCTCACCTGCACCCAGAGGGATTGGAGACCGTGCTGGCCTTTCACATTTCGGGGACCCTACATCTGCCCTTCTGTGGTCACAGTTTCTGCTTTGCAATCTTCTCTGCCTATGGCATTAGTATTAAAAAATAAAATCACATCTAAGAGTTTTAGAGATAGAAACTGGAAGGGTTGCAAACCTTCTCCTTCTGGACTGCTTATTCTGCCAACTTCCCTTAACTCTTTTGGCTGCTCTCGGCATTTGACTTTTCTGCTGGGCAGGTAGTAGTAATTTGGGGGGTCCCTAATTAGATTCCAGCAGCTCAATTCCCTGGTTCATTTACCCTGAACCACCTTCAAATTGAATTGGTTTTTTTCTCACGGCCAACCCAAGCAGGAGTGGATCCTGGAGAATTACACAGAAATAACAGCCTTCTTCTCCCCTTTTCCAGCCTCTGACTCCCTTGCCTGCCCTTTTGTGCCTCTCTTCCATTATGCCTTCGCGCCTTCTGCTTAAGCTGTCTGAGCTGGTTTCCCCCATGAACCATCGTGATGTACAACACGTACAGTCCCAGGGCCAGATGAATGGTTTTCCATTAGAAGTACACTGTGCCATCTGGGGCACCTGGGAAGATAATGCCACCAAGACGCCCCCATCTTTCAAACACTCCGAAGGAAAGATCTGTACCGCTCTGCCTCGCTTGCCTCGACTGCTGCCATCTAATGTGCTGCTCCTCACTTCTGAAGCCTGCATTTTCTCTCCCCTCTGCATTCTCTGCAGTCGCTCAGTGCACCGCGGGGCGTTGGTCGCAGGGCTTACAGCGAGATGCTGCAAGCACCAAGAAGTAAAACACAATGACGATGCAAACTGTCAACACAAATAAAAGAAGCCCCTCAATTAAAGCAATCAGGTGAAATACTTGCCTTGAAGGAGGACTTAAGAGAACACAAGGACAGTTTGAAAAGAGCCGGACCCTTCACTGGGCCACAAAATTAGTGTTTTCTTATTTTAGCACGTTCGTTATTTCTTGGGTGATTAAAAGCGTTGAGGGGGGAGGAATCTCGGGTGCAACAGAAGCCTTCTTGACTGATTTCTTTTGTGTGTGTGCATGCATGCACCTCTATTTCTTTTAAAGCCTGTTAAGACAATGCCATTGCCTTAAAAAAAAATCCTGATTAGTATTCTGCATAAGGTACTGTCTTCATTGCAGTAGATATATAAAATCTATCTTCACTTTCACCACCTGTCACCTGAGAATTTTAAAATGATCTAGCTTTGAGATTGCAGGAAGCAGCCTTTTTGATTCTCATCTTTTCTCGACACCCCCCCACACACACCCCTTTTGTCATTAGCTCTGCATCTACAGTGAACTCCAGTCCATTTTTATTCCTTTGTCAAATGCTTTTATTCACGGGAAACTGAAGGCACATGTTTACTAGGGATAGAAATAGAAACACAATAAAAACCAGTTTGATAGATGATCTAGCCTATTCTTCACACTTCCCTGTTGTTTTATTGATTTACAGAACACAAAGACTAATCCGAATTTACATTGCTTGTATTTCCCCAGATCTCAAAGGACTTGTTCCCCTTTGCTCAGATTAACCAAGCCAGTTTTTTTCTTTGTATCCAGTAGCCTCCGTGACAGTCGAATAGCCTGTCAACTAATCAATTTATGCAGCAAAAACTAATTTTTACTTTAAACAAACATCCTAACATTGTGTTGACACAATTAAATGATTTCTGCGTTCTACCATATATCTCACACACACCCCAGGGAGCAGGTAAGAGCTACAGCTGAAATCACGCGCACGTGCTCCTGCATCAAATTAAATATTTTCCCCTTAATCCTACCACCAGCAGCTGTTAGGTACCGGGGCTTATTGCATATGGCCTACATAATGAGACCGATCCAGGCGGTTCCGGCTTCTCCGCTGAATGCTGAGTAGCTTTCTTCCCCCCAAGGACATTAAGAGTTCCCGCTATGGAAAGAAGTTCTCGCTCTGCCAGGGAAGAGTCTCGGCATACATGTGTGGAGATGAGGGGGGAAAGCATTTAAAGCCAGAGCTTCTACCTTGATTAAAATAAAAAGGATTGGCACTCAGCAAAGCCTTGAAACTGGCCAGCTCCCCAGAGTGGCAGCTGGATGGAGAGGGAGGAAGGGTAGGTGCGGCCAGAGAGGAGATCTTTGCTCTCTTCGAAACCTGTCAAAAAATTAGGTCAACATGATTTTGTATTTTAATGAAATAACTTCAGGGTAAGCCCGAGACTTGGAGGCCGCTAATACTTTTATGCTAGAGTGGCTTGTCATGCTTGACGTAATGTCTGGCTCCGTATGAGAAGGCATCGAAGCTAATGTTCTCCATGGCTAATCGGCCTTTAGCTGCTCCTGTCCTTTTAAATTCTCAGTAGCTTGAGCATCCATATGGATATTCCTATCTCTAACGGTATAAACACAGTGCAGGCTACACATCATCATTTCAATTGTCAAAACAGATGAAAGGATTTCTGATACTTCAATTAAACTAACCTGAAAAAAATCATTTTAAAATATGCTCCATAAAATAACCTGAATGTTAAAACACCAGAACCTTCCGACCGCTTCCTATGGCTACATCGTTAAGCATTCTGCCCCCTCCCCAACCCAGGTCCTTATCTGATTTGATTACTTTTAGAATGAATCTGGTTTTGAACATGAAAGCTGAGGAAGCTAAATTGGAAGAATAATGGCCTGGCATTTTATGTCATTTGGTTGAAATTGCAGGTGTGGGAGTCGGGCCTGCTCCTCTAACTCGTGCTTGGCTATTTCCCCTTTAATTTACCGAATTTGAAATGGATTGCCGGTTCCAAATTACACTACACTTAAGGGACTTGCAAAGAATGCTTGTGATTTAGGGTCCTACATTATTGCCTTGATGAAAAATTATGCAGACCCACTCACAGCCCTACAAGGAAACTACTTCTTGTAAAACAAGAGTATTTGACAAACACCAGGAAGCTGAAGATGATAAAACACATTCTAAGCTCCTTTTCTTATTAATCAAGAGGGGGTACTGTGTTAATGACGGTCTGAGGTATTGCGTGGGAAAGAATCTGTACAAGAGGGTATGTAAGAGCCAGTGTATAGTAACTGTGACCTGGATGACTCTAACAAAATTCTCTCATTTGCAGCCACTTAGATTAAAGGGTGGTTTCTAAATACCAGGACTGTAATGACTTTCAAGCACGAAACATAACTTGCATTATAACCAATCCCATTGATCCTTGAACAACAGGGCAGTTAGGGGGGGCTGAACGCACCACCCTCCCCCGCCTCCCTGTGCAATTGAAAATCTGCCGATAACTTTGGACTCCCTAAAAACTTAACTGCTAATAGCCTACTCTTGGCTGGAAGCCTTACCGATAACGTAAATGGTCAATCCACACATATTGTATATGTTATCTGTATTATATCCTGTATTCTTGCAATAAACTAGAGAAAAGAAAATGCTATTAAGAAAGCATAAGGCGGGGAGGTGCCTGGGTGGCTCAGTCAGTAGAGGGTCCAACTCTGGATTTCAGCTCAGGTCATGATCTCAGGGATGTGAGACCAAGCCCCATACTGGGCATCATACTCCCTGCTTAACAAGAAGTCTGTTTGAGGATTCTCCCTCTCTCTCTCTCTCTCCTTCTGCGCCTCCTCTCTCTCAAATAAATAAATCTTAAAAAAAAACTCATAAGAAAGATAAAATACATTTTTAGTACTATACTATAGCAAATCTGTGTGTAAGTGGGCCTGAATAGTTCAAACCCATGCTGTTCAAGGGTCCATTGTATTTTGAATAGGGGGCATCCTGAATGAGCGAGCAGTACTCCTCTGTAATTATCAATACTACTTGCTGAAAAGCGATATACGCTTTAATTCCAAAGTTTTGCTTCCACTCAGTCTTTAGCCCATCTATTTTTTATATTAATTTGTATCTGTAAGAGCGATATGCTAGGACACGTTACATAGGTTAGCTGGTTCAGAGCAATGCGGTTGAATTTTTCAAGTTGCGAATTGGTCACTCTGAGCAGCTTCTTTTAAGCCGCGGGGCTCAACCTCTGTCCCACATCATGTGCTTGAAACCTGCCGAACAGGTGGTCAGGGAAACAGGAAATGAGTGGTTTAACTTCCACATAGGGTCCCAAACATGGCGGGTCTTACTGATGTGCCCCACACACCTGATAAGAGTGCATACTCCGTCGTCTGTGGGTGGAGGGTTCCTTAGAGGTCATTAGGGGAAGTTGTTGGAGACTGTTTCTCAAGTGTCCCAGGCCCTTGGTGATTATTGGTCTACTTGTACTATCAGTTACTGTGCGAGGAGTATCTGCGTCTCTAATTGTAACTGCAGACTTGTTTGTTTTCCTCTGGTTCTGTCGGTCTTTGCTTCCGGTGTTTGGAGCTCTCCGATGGTACATGCATACTGATTGAGGTTTGTTCTATCTTCTTAGGAGATTGACCCTTTTATCATTACGTAGTTCACCTCTTTCTCTCTCTTTATCCCAATTTTCTTCATTTTGAAACCTATATTTTCTCATATTAATAGAGCCAATGCAGCCTTTTTTGGGGCTAGTGTGTGTATGATGTCTTTTGGTATGCTTTTAATTTCACCATGTCATTATAATTAAAGTGGGTTTTTGTAGACAGCCTATAGCTTGATCTAATTTTGTAATCCAGTGTGACAATCTGTCTTAATTGGTGCATTTTTATCAACTGCATTTAAAGTAGTTATTGATATGTTAATACTGAGTCTACCCTCTTATTATTTTGCTGTGTGTTCCCTTTGAATTTTTTGTTTGTTTGTTTGTTTCTCTGTTCTCTCTTTTTTGCCTTCTACTAGGGTACTTGAATATTTTTTGTACTTCATTTAATTCATCTATTAATGTTTGGAGCATATCTTTTGGTATTAAGTTTTAGTTTTGCTCTAGGGATTATAATATAAACATAGAGCTATCTAGTATTTATAAAGACTATTTTACAACTTCAAGTAAAATGTAAAAGCCTTACAACCATTTATGTCCTATTTGTCCTTTCTTTGTGTTAAAGTTTTTATACATGTTATATTTGTATATATTTAATGCATCCTGGCCCCAGATAATGTTATAAGTTTTTCCTTTCAAGAATCACACTTATTACAAGGAACATAAAAGGAGAAAACCAGGGGCACCTGGGAGGTTCAATCAGTTAAGCATTTGCCATCCGCTCAGTTCGTGATCCCAGGGTCCTGCGATCAAGCCCCACATTGGGCTCAGTGGGAGCCTGCTTCTGCCTCTGTCTCTGCCATTCCCCTTCTGCTTGTGCTCTCTGGCTCTCTCTCTTGGTCAAATAAATAAATAAAATCTTAAAAAAAAAAAAAAGGAGAAAACTAGGCTATGTTATCTACTGACGTGTTTACTATTTCTGTCACTCTTTCTTCGTTCCTAAAGTTTCAAGTTCCCACTCTGATACTATTTTTCTTCAACTTGAAAAACTCCCTTTAGCATTTCTTTTAGAGTAGACCTGATGGTGACAATTTTTTTTAGTTTTCCTTTATCTGAGAATGTTTTTATTTCAACTTCATTCCTGAGAAATATTTCCACTGGATATGGAATTGGGACTTGATAGAGTTTTTATTTGATTGTTTGTTTGTTTTGTCCAGTTGTTTGTTTTTTGCTCCCTGTGGTTAAAAGATGTTTCCATTGTCTAGGCCCCATTATTTCTGTTGAAAAACTTGTGGTAATTGCTGTTGTTTCCCTGTATATAATGTGTTGTATTTTCTGGCTGCTTTCAGGATTTTTTTTCTTTATATTTGGTTTTCCTCACTTTGGCCATGGTATGTCTGAGCATGATTTTCTTTGTGTTTATCCTGCTTGGGATTCATTGAGCTTCTTGAATTTGTAAGTTGTGTCAGCAATTTACTCTCCTATAATTCACTAGATATCACTATCATTATAGTTACTATATTCTTCCCTACCAGAGAGAGAAAGTCCTAGTACATTCCTGATACCAAATTTTAAAAATGGGTGCAGATGAAAGATACAACGAAGATGGGAAAGTATAGTTTTTAGTTTCTAAAAGATAGGGGTAAGATAAAAGTACATGAACCAGCCAAAAACTGTCTTCAGTCTTTTATTAAAAAATTATTTATTAGAGAGAGAGAGAGCGAGCATGGGTGGGAGGGACAGTGGGAAAGAGAAAGAGAATTTTAAGCAGACCCCACACAGAGCCCAACATGGGGCTCAATCTCCCTACCCTGAGATTACCACTTGAGTGGAGACCAAGAGTCCAGACACTCAGCTGACTACACCTAGACACCCCTCATCTTCAGTCTTTTATGAGTTTTTAAAACGTGTTATTATGAAGACGTTATGGTCAGAGTTAAAAGGATTATCAGGAGTCAACATGAATTCACTCTGGAAAAATATCAGATAAAACTCAATTTCTTTTTTTTTTCTTTTAGATAAACTTATGAGGCTGTGGAATTGGATTATTGATTACAAGAAACACTTTTTAGTAACAGGGCAATAGGTGAGATCTTCCATGTTATTCCTTTGAGCAAAAGGGAGAAATTAAATGTATCATAACTGGTTTGGCAATTGTACCAGAGGGGTGCTCTAATTTCAGCCTTAGAAAATTCTTTCTTATGCATCTGTCATGATTTCTGTTCTAAATCCATAACTAGGTGAAACTACTAAAGCCCAGAGGCATGATAAATATTTGGATGACTGAGTCAAGATCTAGAAGAATGGCACTGGGTCACCTGGGTGGCTCAGTCGATTAAGTGGCTGAGTCTTGGTTTCAGCTCAGGTCATGATCTCAGGGTTGTGAGATCAAACTCCATGACAGGTTACATGCCAAATGCAGAGTCTTTTGGGGGCTCTTTCTGTCCCTCTCTCTCTGTCTTTCCCTCTTGCTCTCTCTCAAACAAATAAATAAATCTTTAAAAAATAAAATAAAATAGAAGAATAACACTTAGCACTTCATTAGGGCCTATAATATATCAGACAGTATTCTAGGAGTGAGAGATTGGAACTCAAGTGTGACTCCTTGAATTATTCAACCTTCAGCAGAATAAGAGAAGGCAGTGGTAATCAGCTTCTCTTTTAGGACATCACTTTCTCATGGTTTCCCTCCCACCTCATTCATCTCTCTTTTTTTGGTCTCCATTGCTATCTCTTCCCCATATTAAAGGGATCAAGGACACTTTTCTTTATTCTCATTTCTAGGAAACTTACCAAGTCTCATGACTCATGCAAATCTATAGCTTCAAGCCTCCAAATCTATATCTCCTGTCTAGACCCTTCTCCTGAATCCTGGCATATGTTTTCCACTGTATACTTGACCCCACCACTCCATTACTCAGTAGGCATTCCAGAGCCTGAATACCAAGACTCCACTTACCAAATCTCTCTTTTTGTAAGTCCTCCTAATTCACTCAGTGGCACCCCTGTCCTTCCAGTTGTCCTTCAAAAGACAGTTTTTAAATAAAAGACATTCCATCCCCTATTAACAAAGGAAAATGAGACTCAGAGAAGTGGATGTTCTCTGTCTAGATCACAAAGCCAGTAATAAATGGTGTCAGGATTAAACCTACACTGATCGGATGCCCACTGTCTCCAGATCTTTCTAGTCCTTAATAAAGTTATATTGAAGTTTTATGCTTCTGTCCACAAAAATAAAGGCACATTAAAAAGCTGTGAATATAATTCAGGGAAACAGAGTTCTGCAGCAGTGGCCCTTGCCCTTAGTAAAGGACTTTGTTTAATATCAATGTCCTTCTGTAGGAGGTAGCTGCTGACACAGGGTACTTTAGGTCTGGGCAGTCTTATTTGAAAAGCAGTCTCTAGATTGATGGAGTTGCCAGTAAATTATACTCTGTATTTGAAAGAACAAACTTGCAACATTCTGTTTTACTTTGGAGACAACGTAATTAGAAAGAGAATGCAAATGAAAGTCATTCAGTGAGAAGGCACCAGGATAAGGGAGTTTGAAGTCATCACTAGGAGGAATTCTCAAAGAGCTGGAGAGAAGATGGCCTGGGAGACACTGTTTTTAGATCTATATTTCAGTTCTATAAAATAAACATGGACTGGAAGCCTACTGTGTGTCAGTGGGCACTGTTATAAACACTAGAGAGAAAAAAGATTGAAAAGTATGGTCCTTGACTTCCATTATCAGAGAATAGGTGTAGAAGTTACAAAGGGATAGAAAGATATGTCCTTTAGATTGAGCCAAAATCTAATGGAATTATTCAAGGATGAAATGAGCTAGCCTTTTGCCATCACTAAAGATATTCAAGCACATGCTAGAAGTCTACCTGGTACAGGAAGAAGGCTATGGAATTAAATTAACCATCGTATGAGTGATGGAACTACAGGACCTTTAAGCACTTCCAACCCCGAGATGCTATGATTCTTCCATCTGTGCTATCCCTGTCCTTTAATGCCATAAATAATTGGGACATAACTGCAAAAAACTGCATTTAGATGGCAAATGTAAATCACCCACTTCTTTGGGTAAGACTTGGCCTTCCTATTTTAAGCTCACATCACTTAGTGTGCCTTTTTTGTGTCCTAGAGAAAATGATAAGAAACAAGCTAAGACAGGTAAACCCATCAAAGTTGCAAATGCAAGGGGTTCAAACTTTTAAACATCTGTATTTATTTTTTACCCTAATTACATCTAATAGAACCAAATAAAATTAATATGGACAAAGGATAAGCCTAAGGTGTTGGAAAATCTCTTTCTTAAGAAATAAAAAAGTTTATGTTACAACACACTAGGGACCAATATAATTTTAGCATTTAATTTTATGCCACTGAAAGATTACTTTGCTCAGATTAAAGCAACAGTGCTCTTTCTCATCATGGCTATCTGTAGTGTTCTCATCATTTTAGCAACGGGTGAGTCCATTTCGTTCTATGAATTTTACAAGTCAAGACATTCCATAAGTTGATTTGATCAGGTGGGAAAAAAGCCCAACAGCGAACCGACAGAAGAATTCTGAAAAGAGTGTGGCAGAATTTGATCAATTCCTATGCTTTTATAAGAACAGAGGAAAATGCTCAGATCTGAAGTCTTGAGAGAAATGGGAAAGGTAAGAAGAGAAGGACATGGCCACTTACTAATTCAAGACTGATTTTGAACTCTTCGAATCTGATCATTCTACTAAACCACCTATACAGTTTAAGGTCTGGGTAGCATTATTTCAGCAGGCACTTTACAATTGCTACATTGTTTTTATTTTTATTTTTATTTTTATTTTAAGATTTTATTTATTTGACAGAGAGAAACACAGCCAGAGAGGGAACACAAGCAGGGGGAGTGAGAGAGGGAGAAGCAGGCTTCCGGCTGAGCAGGGAGCCCGATGTGGGACTCGATCCCAGGTCTCCAGGATCGTAACCTGAGCCGAAGGCAGTCGCTTAACCAACTGAGCCACCCAGGTGCCCCTGCTACATTGTTTTTAAAAGGGTCTCCAGGTTGAGAAGAGTGACAGATTGCAATATAAACCTCATAAGCTATTTGGACAATGATTTAAAACCGACCCATACCCAAGTGCAAATACATAGACGCATTATTGAGCAACTCTGTGTGCTGCTTTGTGCCATGTCCTATAAACCCAAGTACAGTTCTTGGAAGTTGGTGTTTCTACTGCAGCTTAAACACACAATCTTAAGTAGCATGCCAAGCCTTGTTTTTCCTGATTCCATATCCGAGGCTCATTCCCTAGAATCCATGATGGCAAATTCTGGCATCAGTTGAAAGTTGATTTAATTTAGCACCAGTAAGATTATTTAGGCATTTTACTCCTACATAGGCCAACAAGTACTGGCCATGTTTTTGCAAAGATCTAAAAAAAAAAAAAAAAAAAAAGGCTAAGAAGTCCAACTGCCTGCCCCAAAGGATTCTTTTTTTTTTTAATGTATTTAAGCAACTTTATTTTCTCTGAAGTTGACACTTTCTTTTCTTTTTTTTTTATTGTTACTTAAATTTTTTTTTCCAGTGTTCCAAGATTCATTCCCCATTCCCCACACCCAGTGCTCCATGTAATAGGTGCCATCAGTACCCACCACCAGGCTCTCCCATCTCCCTACCTCCTCCCTCCAAGTCCCTTAGTTTGTTTCTGTGTCCAAAGTCTCTGTTGTTGGGTCCCGAGCTCACTCTCATCTTGGGCGTTCTGAATTTCAGCCTTCAGGCTAACATTGTTCCTAGATTTGAGGTGGGAAAAGCAGTTATTAGCTAGGTAGACTGAGGAGGAACATACAGCAGGTAAACTGAGAACTCCTTGGGAGACTTCAAAATTGGATTTGGATTCAGGCCCAAATGGGCAGACAGGGATGGTTACGTACTTTCCAGGGCCCAGTGCAAAATGAAAAGACAGGACCCCTTCCTTGTTCAAGAATCAGGAAAGAAGCACCATTAAAACAACTAAATATGGGGGCACCTGGGGTCTCAGTCGATTAAGCATCTGTCTTTGGCTCAGGTCATGATTCCAGGGTCCTGGGATTGAGCCAAGTGTCATGCTCCCTGCTCAGAGGGAAGCCTGCTTCTGCCTTTCCCTCTGTCTGCCGCTCAGCCTGCTTGTGTTCTCTCTCTCTCTCAAATGAATAAAATCTTTTTTTTTTTTTTAAAGATTTTATTTATTTACTTGACAGAGTGAAACACAGCCAGAGAGGGAACACAAGCAGAGGGACTGAGAGCGAGAAGCCCGATGTGGGGCTCGATCCCAGGCCCCCAGGACCGCGACCTGAGCCGAAAGCAGCCGCCCAACCAACTGAGCCACCCAGGCGCCCCTCAAATGAATAAAATCTTAAAAAAAAAGAAAAACTAAACTAAATACGAAGTTTTTCCTTTCTTCTGTGAACTCTCTCTCAACATGTCATCATATTTTTTACCTGATATTTAGCATCATTCTAAGTTAAAAAATTAAAGTTAAATTATTAGCATAAGTTTTACCTTATCTTTATATTGGGCAATACCTGCTTTTTTGTTTGTTTTGTTTTGTTTTTTTGTTGTTATTTTCAACTCAGCTCCACATCCAGCACAGAGCCCAACTCATGGCTTGAAACTTCAACCCTGAGATCGAGACCTGAACTGAGATCTAGTTGGATCCCAGGTGCCCCAGGGCAATGCCAGCTTTAAGTGCAAGCATAAGAGCATTTAACTCTTACATAGCATCACCAAAATGAAACCATTTGTGCATGCATGTGTACTCTGTTCTTATCACAATGGTGAGCACTCTGCACAAAATGAAAGCAAAACTGTTTTTATTTCACTTCTTTCTTGTTCACACCTTCTTACTCTCTGCTTTGCATTACTTATGAGTCAGAATGAACTGAAAGAAAAGGCACCTTTTTTTTTTTTTGAAAAGGCAGCATTTTATAAAGGAAGTGTTGTCTTTTTCTTTCTAAGCCATCATTTTCAGTGTCTGTTGTTGGCTAACATAAGGGAGTAACGTGGGTTAGAAGGACAGGACAGGTTTCTTTGGTCATGTGTGTTTCTTAAAATACTGTTGTCATCTTTTTGTGTTCAAAGAAAGTTCTGCTTCTAACAGAAAGGATTGCTTCTTGGGAGATGCCAGTGCCCCTGTTTACTCAGTTAAAGATATAATACACTGATCTTGTACTTGCTTTGAGTCCCACTGAAATCTCACATATTGTGAGTCTACTGGAATTTTGTATTCATGAGACCTCACGAATGCCACAATTTCATGCTAGTAAGAAATAGTTGTGTCCATGCATGCTGGGTGGTTCTCCTAAGCTCATGCATGTGCTCCATTATTCCACTGAACTTCACTCATTCAAGTTCAAATATAAAATTGTTAAGAATTTCAAGATGGCAAGAACAGAACATGAAAACAAGCACAGGGCTGTTCTAAGCACTAGGCCCCATAGGACTGTGCAGAATGCACACTCATGAAGCTGGCCGTTCCTGAGGACAGATGTAGAAAAGATACTGGGATTTCTGCCAAGATGGAGTAGGACCTATAAAATCTATGTCTTCCAGGGGTAACAAGTAAAGACTGGTTAAAATACAAAAACAAACAAACAAACAAAAACAACCAAGGGCAGAAATGTAAACAGTAGTAGGTGGAATGAGGAGAAAAGTTAATCCATGAACAACCAATAGGGTAGCAATGAGTGGCACTTCCCCACAAAGCTGCCCTTCATCTCCCACCTTGGGCCCAAGAGCAGGCCAAATCAGGGAGCTCTGCTGTAGGTTCAGGCAGTACAGTGTCTGGAAGAAGACGGTCTTTCTGGCCAGAGAATTGGAACAAGGGCCTCCTGTCCCATGAGACTGAGAGAGGGGGGAGATCTGTTTTTTCCTCTCTTTTTCCACTCCTGGCCTGGATTCGAGACCAGCTACAGTCACAGTCTACATTGCTTGGTGGCACTTAACACCTGAAGGAAAACCTTTCTTGATTGAATTAGGTAGATTGTCCTTGTCTGTAGGAAACAGGCACTAAAGTATTACTGCGTGGTGATGTATTTTGTTGGCAATTGACCTGCAATTTATTTCTACATTTATCTATATACATGCAAAAGTCTGAGTTCACATGGATGCATCCAATTCCAAGCCAGTATCACAGAGAACATTCTAGTGTTTTCTATTTGTAACTATCTTCTTCATCAGTGAGCGAGTTGGTTCCCGTTAGGCTTAATATCCTGACTGTTTTGATCAGTGCCTCTGTGTGACATGCCCTGCTTGTCCTGTTTTGAGTGTGACATCCTGCTGTGGTCCACACCTCTCCTCCCGGATGTCCTACTCACCCCAGCCAGGCTCTGACACCCCATGACGACCGCCTCCCACCCCCCTCCTTGAATCTACCCTTTCTTATCCTTAAGGACTCAAATACCCTCCTCTGGGAAATCCTGGCTCTCCCCAACTACTAGCTGGGATTGTCTTGTTTCAGATTTCTTTTCCTTTATTGCCCATGGTTCTTGGTCCTGCCTCTTCGAAGAATGAAGAGGCAGACAAGACAGTGGTGGGCAGCAAAGCAAAGTTTGTTGGGTGATGGTACAAAGCTCCCAAAGAGGAAGGGAGCCAACAGAGTTGCCTTAGGGTTTCTAAGCCTAGGGGTTTTTATGAGAATGTTGGCAGGCTGTTTTAATCTGATTAACCCTCCATGCACCTGTCACCCAATCAGGTTGTTTTTTTTTTTTTTTTTTTTTCCCACATGCTCATCTACCTCTCAGGTAGTTGTTCAGGTGGGAAAGGGTGGAAAGCTCCTTCCAGGGTGTTGTAGAATAACAGGATAGGGTCTTTTTCCTTTTAAGGGTAGTTTCCTTTTAGGACGGGGCTCCCTGCCCCTGCCTGCCTTTCTCCTCACTGTCCTCCATTAGTCCAAAGAAGGAAAAGGAAAGAAAACCTTTAATTTTCAAGTGCTGCCTACCTCACTTCCAGCCTGTGGGTACATAATTTCTCTAGCTCCTTTATATGATCTCATCATTTACTGTACTCTCAAGTACCTAGTGAAGTGCCACCATGGTGTGTGCACTTAAAAATAGCTATTGATTCAATTAACATTGCCATGACCTGTTAAGGAGCTCCTGAGTTTCATGTTAGCTTCTGCTTCATGTTTAGGTATCTAAGATCTGTAGTGGATAACAATGATAACAAACCTGTAGCTTGCCTCATGCCCCATATTTCCCGAAGTGCTTTCCATGATTGAACTTAATCCACAACAGCATAAGGAATATGTACTACTACTATCACTACTTTATAAGGAAATCTGCAAGGCAAACAGAAGTTATGTACGTTGCCCCCAAAGTGTACAGCCAAAAATCCATTCCTGGGATTTGAACCTAGCTTCAGAGTTCACATTCTTTTCTTTTCTTTTTTTCTTTTAAAGACTTTATTTATTTGACAGAGAGAGAGAGAGAGAGACAGCAAGAGAGGGAACACAAGCAGGGGAAGTGGGAGAGGGAGAAGAAGGCTTCCCACCAAGCAGGGAGCCCGATGGGGGGCTTGATCCCAGGACCCTGGGATCATGACTTGAGCCGAAGGCAGATGCTTTGAGTCACCCAGGCGTCCCCAGATTCCACATTCTTAACTATTGTGTGAGTGACTATGGCTTTAGTTCTCCTTTGCACTCCAAATTGGCTCTGTTACTCTTTGTATTCACATGGTATCTTTGGAATATTTGTGTATCACACATGGCTTATTTGCAGTGCTGATACTCGGTATTAATTCCACAGGCTTCCAGGTTTATGATCTTCTCATCTCTACTCAGCATCTAACCACATAATCTCTCTGGTTCCTTTAAAACTCTGGGGCCAGCACTGAGTTTGCTGGGATAGCAGAATGCATCCCAGTCGCCACTAGTATTTACCCTGTTGACTCCTCTTATTGCCCACAGGGGAAGTAGGATTGCGTGGATATCCATCCCCTTTTAGATTACCGAGAATGAGACTTACTAACACTTCTTTTTAATGGGCTCATTCATAATCGATTGATAAGGTATACACTTCAAGTGACATTTTAATCATGATTATCAGATCATCAAATCTTAGTGATAGCTTATTATTTATTCTTTTACCTTTCTTATAATTTTGACCTTGTTTGACTTACCATTAATTAGGTTTTCAGTATTGGTTGGGACTCCTTTTCGAGTATTTTTTCATCTAAAATATTTGGATATTTTTAACTCCACCAGTCTTTTTTTGAGCATCATCATTCCACAGTAACTAGCTATACAGTTAATTCTGGGAATGTGCCTCTGTATTTATTTTTAAGTTGTCTTGATGAACTCAACTGGAAATTTCCATCTGACAGGTTTTCCTCCTAATTCCCAATCCTATTATTTCTAATAGGTGGCTCAGTGGGTTAAAGCCTCTGCTTTCGGCTCAGGTCATGATCTCAGGGTCCTGGGATCGAGGCCCGCATCAGGCTCTCTGTTCATCAGGGAGTCCGTTTCCTCCTCTCTCTCTGTCAAATAAATAAATAAAATCTTTTAAAAAAACCCAAACCAAACCCTGTCTCATCATTTAGAATCAGGACTGACTAACCCATTCCTCTAAGACTTTTTATTTGCATGCCCAGGACTTCCACATTCCCAGAATTCACCTTTCTCCCATTCCCTGGAAGTTGTACTTTGCTTCCAGCCAGGATCTGGTACCAAATACATAGTGGAATATATTTCATGGAATGGATTTGGTACCAAATACACAATGGAATGTATGAACTCTTTGTTACATATCAGATGCATGTACAGGCACTCAGCATACCATCCAGTTCCTCAAAACTTGGTTTTCTTTAACTATGACATATGTCGTTTCCTTCTAGAGCTGGGAGTAGTAGTTTTATCTCATTGCACTTGAGAGTTTCATGGAGCATCTTCGCCAATACATGTGCACATGCTTAGGGAGACCCTGCTCTCTGCCCTGGACCTGGTCAGGGTGCAGCGTCCCAGAGACGTGTCCCAGCAGGAAAGCTGTGGAGCACATAGCTCAGAGGAGGGGAGCTGAGAAGCAGCCTCTTACGGAGATGAAGTGAAAGGCAAGTGAGACCATCAGATGGATTTGTCAGTATGACGAGGGTAGCCAGAGTGGGGAATGCCAGATCCCAGCTGAGATAGGATTAAACAGAGGGTGGGAGGAATCATCTGAGCCTAGCATGGGTTTTCTATCAGGAGCCTACAGGCACTTGGAAAGAGACAGGATGGTGATGCTAAAGCTACTGATCCAGTGCGGACACTCATTATGTAGCTTCTGGGATGCTGAGTTTTCCCTCTTTGTGTGAATCATGTCCCTCTAGTCTCCAGCCTTCTGATGGATTTCCCTCCATTTCCTCTGGTGGTGCCATGGAGCATGGTTCACTTGAAGGAACTTTAAAATTTTTCTTTTCCTGTGGAAGAGTTGCTGCTGCTTCATCCCGACCAGCTCCTTTAAGAATTCAAACCACCCCCACTGGACACAGCCCGCACTCCCGCACTCCCCTGCTTGGTGCACAACCTTTACCCCGAATCCCCCGCCCTTGTCAATTCCCCCCCCACTTCCGCCTCTGAAGTTGTTACTCTTGTCCATTTCTGACCTTGTGGCACCCCTCAGACCTCAGTACTATCTTTCCAGCTGTGCACTTTGTTGCTTTTCTTGACTATGATTTAGTTTTTCTTGATTGTCACGGCCTCCAGGAGTCAGCTGCCAAGCTGGTAAGTCCAACCACAGAGATTGTGGGTTGGCAAAGCTGCCTGGCCTCTGGCCCCAGGGGATTCTCAGGAGTCCTCTGAGGGGAACATGCCATTCTCTTCTACTGAGAAATTCACCTTCCTCTCTCATTAGTAGGAGTGTAGAGAGGGGCTCTTCAAACAGAGGAGTGGAGGGCGCCTGGGTGGCTCAGTGGGTTAAGCGTCTGCCTTCTGCTCAGGTCATGATCCCAGGGTCCTGGGATTGAGGCCCACATCAGGCTCCTTGCTCTTCTCTCTGCCTGCCTTTCTCTCTGCTGGTACACGCTCTCTCTGTCAAACAAATAGATTAAAAAATCTAAAAAACCCAAACCAAACAAACAAAAATACAAACCCCCCCAAACAGAGGGATCAGCTATATCATTTACCGTTCTCACGTGGTTGCTTGCCTCTGGCAGAAGGACACCCAGCATACCCTCCTTGGGCTTCCACACCTTTGTGTTGTCAGGTAGAATTATTGTTCTTTATGGTTTTCCCTGCTGCCTCCCTTAATGGACTTCCAGAAAACCAGTTGTATAGTACAGTTCCCTTGCATCTCTGCTGAGATAAAAAAGTTAGCTTTTTAAAAATTTTCTTTATAATGTCTCTCATTCCTTTCTCTATTATACTATATTATAAAGGGGCAATTTAGGACAACTTAGTACAATTATCCTTTGCCTGCTGGTACATTTCAGCAGGGCCCTACTTACACTGTCTTCAGTCAGCAGCCCAATGCAAAGAACCTGAATAATCTTGGAAATGCATAGGTAATCCACAGTCCTTATTTTCCTTTTAACTTCAGGACTTTTTCCAACTCATTTCCCATCTTAACGGTTAGCAAGAAAAAAACGGAAGTACTTCAGTTGCATTTCACTTCCCTTCTCATTCATAATTGTCGATAGCAAGACAGACCAGGAAGACGTGTGAATTTATTCAAGAAAATTTATTGTGCATCTCCTACGTACTAGATGCAAGGCTAGGAAGTGGCTTCACCAAGATGAAAGAACAGTGTCTGTATTGGAGAAGTTTAGAGCCCAGTGGGGGATAGGGACCACATAAAAACAAAGTCCAACATAAATATTGACAGAAGAGCATTTTATGTGCTGTGAGGACATTAACATACAGGAGGAAGACAAGGCTCAGGGAGAACTTGTGAGAGGCGATGGTGCTTGTGCTGAGTCGTACAAGGTCTCGAAGGGGCTGACCTGACATAGGAGGACGCTGACTTCAGATTCAGGGAGCAGCAAGAGGCAAGAGAGCTTGAGGGGAGTGTGCTGGGGCTGCAGGAAATGTAGCATGTCTGGAACATGGGGAATGTGGAGCTGGCAGGGAGAAGTGATGGTGGGAAGACTCCTGTGGAATCGGAGCTCTGGCTTCTGGACTGAAGAGCCACTGGTGAATTTAAGGAGGAGACAGGCATTATGATAACAGGTTTTTGAAGAGAGTTTTGACTCCAGTGTGGCTGACAGTTTAGAATGGGACAAGTATAGAGGCAGGAAGATGAGAATTAAATTCATACCATTCATACCGGGAAAAGTTTGTAAGGGTCTGAGTCAAGGCAGAAGCAATGAAAATTGAACGAAATGATTTGAGGGACATTAAGGGAGTACAATGGACCGAATTTGGTCCCATTCTGACAAAGATGAAGAAATAGAGAATAATTCCCAGACTTACCTTTTTCTGCTTAAGTAACTAGATAGACTTCATAATAATAAAGGACTTGTACTATAAAAAAAAATAGCTGACATTTATCGAGCACTTTCTATGTGCTAAGTAGTTTAGGTATATTGCCTCACTTTATCTTTGAAATAACTCTGCAGAGCAGATCTTGTTAAGCACGTTTTACAAATAGGAGAGGCCAGCACCTTCCCCAGGATCATGTAATAAGTGGCCAACCTGGGGTCTGGATACGAATGTGGGTGCCTCCAGAATCTGACATTCCAGCACTATCTTATTTTGTCCACAGGAGATGGATTCCACTCAGGGAAGAGACAAGCAGTCCTGTTTTGGACATATAGGTGGATTTCTAACAGGTAGTTGTGGTGTGGCTTTGAAGGTCAAGTGACTCATCTGATCTGGGGCCACTTATCTGGGAAAGGGGCCAGAGAGACAACGAGGAGTCCACTGAATTGTCCCAAAGGTGACGTGCTATGCTCCGAGTTGGTTTCTTATCTCTTGTCCCTCCACAAAGGAAGGAAGCCATGATACTCTTTGGCAGGGTCAGGCCAACCTGCCACAGCCTATCCCTTATTCTCAATCCATCTCATCACCCTGCCTCTGTGACAAGAGTGGGTTAAGTTTCTTCCACTTTCTCTTTTCCTTATGATGATTCTTATCATGAGAACACATTAATCTTGTGCTATTTTCTGTTTTCATTACAATCTTTGTCACACAAGTGGAGCATCAGAATGTTAATGCCTCATATCTTCTGTGAAGAATAGTAGAATTCTCCATTGCTTTGACCTTTCCAATGTTCAGTATTTCGATTGGGTCTGGAAGTTGATGATTAATGATAATTACAATAATTACACCAAGGGACTCGAAATATAAATTACCAAATGTTCAAAGGAAGCCACTTGAAACCTTTAATAGAATCTTGAACAATCTCTGTCCAAATGTTCCCACTTCCTCCATCAGACGTCCCTCGGTGAGTAGGTTGGGAGAGATCAGCCTAGGTTGTAGCCAGGAGAATAAAAGAGCTGTGATTTGTGAGCCATGTTTTAGTTATATGAAAGGGGAAAAAAAGAAATCAATTTCTAAATCAATAGAATGGTCCTTCGCCCAAACAGCTTTGCTTAACAAAGAGTGAGCATTCCATAAAACAAGACTTCGCTTTCGATTCAGATCATTAACTACGATTCCCATTAGGCAGGAGGTGCCACGGGGGAAGGGGATATTTCCTTGTCTCCTCTGCTCTGGTTTCTTGGCTGTAATTTGAGGGAGGTGTCGCTTTCCAGCATGGAGAGGTTAGGACTCTATGTGGCCTTTGCTCCTTTGTCTGCAGAGGCCACCCAAACCTGGTGCTGCTGTTAGTGCAGTCATATTTTCTGTGAGCCTTTGCAATGGGCGGGATGCAGATTCCCTGAGACCTTTTTTTTTTTCTTTTTTAAATGAGTAGTAAAAAACACTGGAATGAGGGTTTCATTTTGATACCCCTGGTTATTTTTTTCCTGCTGCAGGGATTCTACCTGACTTATGCTACCAAGACAGTATATAATATCTCCCAATCTCGATCCACGTCGGAGAAGTTACCATCATGCTAGGCTCCCAAAGAGAAGCATTGAGGGTGACAAGACATCTAAAGACATCAGTGGGTGGTCACTCTGGAGCATTTTTTTCATAAGATAATGGAGTGGAAAGAACCACCCCTTGCTATGGTTTTGGCACATTTCAATGCCAGCATCCTGTTGACTTTTGACTATGTCAGTTTATGTTATGGGCTACATTATTTCTAATTAGTATTATCCAGACTCTTAACATTTAGAAGTCTATGTGTTGAGAATGTTGCGGGAGAGTAGAAGACGGACTAGAGGAGAATGATGGGAGGTCCTCACGGTGTCATTGTCTGGATGTGGATAGGATGCCGTGCGTTTGCACTGAGGCCAGGACGGACTGAAGCTGTGTGCTGCAGGTGAGGGCCTCTCCCACAGGCCAGAGGCGGATTTCCTGAGATTGGTTGGTGGTTTGATTTCAGCGAAAGTGAAACTCAGTGGAGTCCCCAGCATCTTGGGGCTCAGGCCAGAGGCCACCCTACAGGCCAGGAAGAGCTGGTGGAGGGGTCTGATTTGACCTTCTTAGGGTGTAGGTTGTTGGTGCAGCTGCCCTTCTTGGGGCAGGAGAGAGTGTGGGGTGCAAGGGAGCATAATGCTTGCAACAGATCTTCTCATCACGATTGTTATGTCAGGGCCAGCTGGCGGGTGGCAGGCTCGATGATGCAAAGTGCCAGGTGCAGGGTGAACTCTTTCTGCTGCTATAGTCTGAGTGAGCACGGCCATCCTCCAGCTGTTTGCCTGCAAAAGTCAGATGCTGCTGGTCAGGTGGGATGCCCTCCTTGTCTTGGATCTGGGCTTTGATGGTCTCAATGGTGTCACTGGGCTCCATCTCAAGGGTGATGGCCTTGCCCATCATGGTCTCCACAGAGATTTGTATCTCTGGGACGGCCACAAGGCCACTGCCACCAGACCACCTGGTCTCTTTACTGAAGAGTGTTTTGTTTTGTTTTTAATAAAATAGTAAGAGATATGCAGCCCAATGTGGAGCAGCCCTCTCTTCATTTTGCTCTGGGATCTGCAGGGCCCAAGAGAGCCCCACCTGCCTTCTTGGAAGCATGTCGTGGGGTGGCTCTGAGGATTCTCAAGTTCCTGTAGGCTGACCCCTACTTCACCACCTCTGGATAGTTGGGGTTCTTTGGGATGTATTTCCTTTCCCCAGAAGATCCCACTGGATCTTAGAGGATTCTAATGAATCAGTCTGGAGCATGCCTAGACAGTTTCAAGTAAACCGCGACTTTTAAGACTGTTTTATATGCATGAAAAACATGGTGCTGGGGGTGTGTCTATGTGGCATACAAGCATATTTCTATTCCTCTTAAAATTTCCCTTTTGAGAGGTGTCACACTACTCTTTGGCCTACATTACAGCCCAGAGGATATAGGTAGAGGACGAGAGTTTTAATCTATAATGTTAACTGGGGCATGACCATCTGAGTCAAGTTTTGTCCTTATTGTTACTGCTTCTCCCCTGTACTTTGCTTTGGTAGCAGAAACAGAGCTTTAGAAGGGCAAACTTGAATTCCACCTGGATTCCCGATGAGTTAATAAATTGAATCGAGAAGCTGTTGGTAAGTTCTTTTCTTCAAGTGGAGGTATGCTTTCTTTGAGCTTTTTATTCTGCAGAGATATTCAGAGCTCGTAAACACAAACTCAAGGAAATTCAGACTGTGACAGTTGATCTTGTAACCTGGGCAGTTACTACTGTATTAAATTACATCCTGATTATTTGGAAAGCACAATGCTTTTGATCAGCTATTGAGGTCACGTTTGTGGGGTCAAGTATCCCATTATACTTATATTCTCTTCCAAATGGATTTGTACCTTTATTTTATTCTGCTGGTTGTTTTTCTGGCCTATTATTACAGCTATTATTGCAGCCTTAAAAATAGCTCCTATTCCCAATTCCAGAAGTTAAAAAGCGACATTCCTAAAAAAAAAAAAAAAAATAGTGGGTCTAATGAAAAAGTTATTATACCAACCTCCCCTTTTGAATACGAGGTATGTGTATGTGTGTGTGTTTGTGTGTGTGTGTGTATTTTGAGAAAGACAAAAAAGAGCGTTAATAATATTTGTACCTGATCTCAGAGTGATTGAAGACAGATTCTCTTGTCTTAGCACAGTGGATGGAGAGAAAGAGGGTTCAGATGCACAAGAAAAAGAACAGGGTCAGTATCAGAAGGAACAATTGGCAATACTGGCCAATAAGCAAGGAACCAATGCAAATGCTACAAGCCAGTTGTCGTTTGGAAGCTGCCTAATGAGTCTGGAAAACCACCCAACTTCTAAAGCCCTATAACTGCCTCACTTAGCTTTGATTTTTATAAATAGTCACATTTGTTCCAACCCCTGTCTCCACATCCTGTTAGTAATATCGGTCAATTTATATATGTCGAGTGGGAAGTACATTAATTTAGATTCCCTGAACATCTGCTGGTGCCTAGATGGACTTGAACCGAAATTAAAATCATTGAGTCATTCACCCCACAAATATTTATTGAGCATTCCGGGGCCTGTGCAGTCTGTCAGAAGGCTCCCTCAGCAACGAAGGGCATTCTGAGAGGAAACACCCACGAGAATTGTGAAAAGAAATAAAAAGCCAGTTGGAGCAGGCCCTGGAGAATTCACTTGTCTCTTCCTCTGTGATTATTACTGTTCCCAAGACTTTGAACCTTTCTGTGTGTGTCTGGATTCCTAACTTGCATTTGAGACTGTCTTCTCTGGGTTTGTCTTGCCTTTCCTCGTTTCTGGATTCATTCCTCTTCCTTCAGCTACTGCATGTGTCTTTTTTAGACCCGTTTGATTTCCTGACCCTGTACTCCAGCCATAAGAACTTCAAATCTTATGGGCACCTGGGTAGCTCAGTGGGTTAAAGCCTCTGCCTTTGGCTCAGGTCATGATCCCAGGGTCCTAGGATCAAGGCCTTCATCGGGCTCTCTGCTTGGCAGGGAGCCTGCTTCCTCTCTCTCTTCACTTGCCTCTTCTGCCTACTTATGATCTCTTTCTCTCTGTCAAATAAATAAAAATATTTTTTTTAAAAAAAGAACTTTAAATCTTACCATCCAGCTCTTCTTCCTAATATGTGGAAATTGACCTGGGCTGGGGATGGGTAGGGAATAAGACAAAGTCCCTACCCTGGGTCCAGGAGCTGGAGTCCTGATGCTCTTTCTCATGCAATGGAACAGGCTCTTATTCTAAACAAGGGGTAGACAGTGTAGCCTGAATGTCCTTGGCGGGTTTTAAGGTCTTGTCAGTTTGGGTGTGACCAAAAGGTTCCATGGCTCCTCTGATCATGCCCATCTCACACCTATGGTCAGTGCTGGTGAAGTTTGGGCATGATCATGACCTGTTACTGGGCAGGAACTAAGCTACACGGGGCAAGAGGATGAACTCGTTTCCATACTGGCTCTCTGCAAGCCTGCTTTTACTCTTTCCTGCCCACCTCCTGCAGGGTGTGATAATCACTTGCTCATTGATTCAACCTCTTCTGGTGTTGAGTGGAAGCTACTATAATCAATGAAGGTCATGAGGATTCTATTTGTGTCCCACCGCCACAGCCTCGGAATGATACCCTACCACCAGGAAGTAGTTAATTCAGCTGTCAAGATAGCCCCTCTAAAGACTGAGATGAACTGACTCATTGTGTTTCCTGGTCTTTACTTTCACACGCACTGTTGTATACATCACAAATGTCCCTCTTTAAAGGATCACCGTATGTCAGCATCAGTGTTGTATTCGTATATAGGAAAATACACAGTGTTGTACTTTTATAGTTCGCAGGGTTTCCACCGTGAGTGCATTTGGTGTCACAACTATAGCTTGTGGACCCATAATGGGTATGAAATAATCATCTTCACCTGTGAATCCTCCAGACCCAAATCACTCAATCCAGTGAGTGCTTGTCAATATCGAGGTTCCTGTGTGCCGCCCTCTATAGTTTGTAAATGTGATACTGACCTTCCCGAGTTATCTATTTCTTTCACTCCTAGGGCTCCTGATAGCTTCCATCTTCCATGGCGTTCTTTAGTAACAACATTCGCTTTGTGATTCCTCTGAAAGCGGAAAGCTCAAAACACTGAGCAAACTGAAAAGTCAAAGCAAAAGCCTCTGGTCCTCTTGATCATTAATCACTGGCTGTGTGTGTGTGTCAGAACTTGGTGCCGCTCTGATTTCTCTCCTATGCCCTTCGGGCAGAAACCTCTTCTTATTTGCGTCTTCTGGAGCACCCTGTACACTGCCGGAGCTCCATAAATAATTAATCTCACCAATAATAATGGGAAGCAGAGGCTTCCAAGAGCCTTCCTTTCCCCCGTTCTGTGAAACGGGTGTTATGGTATTTTGACTATCAAAACAATGATTAAGCGGCTTTGGCACACTTTATGTTTGGGCTAAATGCGATTTTGTTAATGCACCGTCTCGTTCCTCCCTCCCCCAGCACTCGTATTTTAATGATTTCTAATTAATATTGTAATATTTCTTGAATAATTCATGTTTTTAAACAAGAAGGGCTGGCACCGATTTCTGTCAATCTGTTTGTGTATTGCAGCGCTGTGCTCAACAAACAAACACAGTCTGCTTCCCTTGGGGACTTGGGGAAGAGGCAACAGCAAAGAGAGACGTCAGAGTCTGGGGCTGGATTCTCATTCCTCCCCAGAAGAGAGGGGGCCCTGGGTTCCCTTCTGAGGTTTCCAGGCAGACACCTTTGTCTTTGCTATCACCTCCTTGTCATTCCGTTTTTCTCTCCTGACAGGTGCCCGAGGCCCTCAGGCTGCACTCCATTACCCTGAGCCCTCCTCTTCTCTGTCCCCAGCTGTTCCCTGCACGCCATGTCCTCTCACCGCCAGCCCCGTCACAAATTCATCTTTTTGCCTCTCTGGACATGGCTCAAGGATAGGTGTACAGTGTAATGTGAGAGACTAGTCAGGACTGTGTAGATAAAAATCGGGGGTAGACTTCTTCATTTGGTCAACCAGTATTTCCTGAGCCCCTGCTGCTGGCTTGGAACCCCGTAAAGTCAGAGGGCACGACATCATTGGGGAACCTTGGCCAAGGAATGCAACTGTGTCTCTCCATCTGGGACTCTCTAGAAGTCTAAGGGGGTTTTCTTTTCAGAGAGGCCTTAGAACTCCTTTCTGGACAGCTGTAGATTCTAAGGTCACACAGCTCAGGCTACAGCTGCCATGTGGTAGAAAGCCCTGGATGGTTTTTTTTTTTTTTTTTTAAATGTTCGTCTTCATTGTGTTTTTCAGTAAAAACCAACCTAGGGAGTGGAGGAAAGGTTTCAGAGTAAAAGCTTAGCTCCATGCTGAGCCTGCCATCCCGCCTCCACACTCTATGTGGTGGTGATCTTTACCTTGTGCGGAACTAAGGTCACATTCCATTGAATGCAACAGAAAATTGCTCAGGGACCCAGAAGCAGGAACTTGTTTTCCTCCAGCATCTTCTTCTTCTCCTAGGTTTAGGAAGGCTGCTGCTTTAGAGCAGCGTTCCTGGGAGATCTGCTGTCAGGTGACTTTCATTTCCCCCCTTCTTCTTTGGAGCTGGAGGAAAAACTTTCATATCTATCATTTCTGCCCATGTTACAGTGCTACTAATATTGGGCTGACCCTGCTGCTGGGGCCATTAATGTGTGTCACTGTTAATTAGCAGCCAGTGGAATCCCCAAGCCAGCGACATGGTTCGCTGAGATGGATGTGCTTGTTTTGATTGCATTGCTATTGCTAGGCTAACTATCATTTCTACTAATGATTTCCAAGTAGGTAGCAGAAGGGTAGGAGGGAAACGACTTAATTTGATCTCCCCTCCCCACTATCTCTAAGAGCAATTTTCATGGTGAAAATACTCTTCAAGGCAACAGCTCCCGAACTCTTTGAGGTCTTTGGAAAGACAGATTGTTATTAACTGACCGTATTGAGATAGGGAGTGCTGGTGATTATGTGTGACGGTATCATCTTCGAGGGCTGGAGATAACGTACCTGCCCTCTGATGGACTGTGAGTGGCCTCTATGGACACAATCATCCTGCAAGCAGAGGGGTTGCCCATTGCTGCTGCTTGTCTGAATGACACTGAAATGTGGAAAGTGAAGTTGAAAGTGAACACAAAGTGGTAGGGGGGTATGCTGCTGGTAGGAAGAGGAAACAGGCAGCTTGTCTCTGCCCGAAGGCCATAGGAAGGCAGGATGGAACTTAGGGAAGATGATAACATCTACATGAGGGCATTTGTAGCAAAGGAATTTGAGCCTCTTAATAACTTTGAGAGTTTTCAGAATGCACATTTTCCTTCCGACATGCTCCAGTGTCCCCTTGACATGTGGGCATAATGTTGTTCCATCTCATTTCCCACCCCCCTAGGGCTAGGATTAAGAATGGACACCTGCCTAGAACTAGATTGGAATCAGAAACTCATGTCTCCAAGCTCAGTAGTATTTCAACAGCAATGGACAGTTTTTGTACCTGTCCCTCTTGGTGCATTTCCTGCCCTCAGTCACTGTATTCAGGGACTCTGCTACATTTCCCTCTGTCTCCAAACTCCATCTTGGCTACATCCTCTCTGGTTTTCAGCATTTAGCTTTCTGGAAAAAGCCCTTGGATTTTATTCCATGGCTTAGAAACATCTCATCATGCACCCATCTTCCACCTGTTCGAGACTACTACTGTCTCCAGGGTTTGGGAATCTTCTATTAGCTCCTTTGGGCTGTGCTCCTTTTGCCACTTCTCCTTCTCCAAGATCCTCACATTTTCCAGCTTCACTCTTGAGTTTCTCTCAAAAGACAAATTAATGTAGCTCCCATTTTCCTTATTCAAAAACCTCTATTTCCCTTTCTCTTCATAGGAAAGTTTCTTGAAATAATAACCTACGATGAATCTCTCTACTTCTCACTTTGCATTCGTTTCTTCGACAATAAGGGATAGACCTCCATCTCTGTCCCCTTCACTCCACGGAACTGCCTAGCAGGGACCACAGACAGCATCATTGTCAAGCACAGGCAATGATGTTCAGCTCTCATCTGATCTGGCTTCTCTATAGAATTGACCACAGTTGTCCCTCCTTGTCCCATGATGTTCTTTCCTCATTGGATTGGGTTCCAGGACAATTCTCTTGCTAGGATGGCTGTCTTACACTTCTGGTGGTCCCTGCACAGCCTTATTTGTGGGATGTTCATTCCATGTAACTTAGATGTTGGAATTCTTTAGGGCTCTCTCTTCTATGTCTTTCATTATTGTGGTCTTTTGGAGAAATCTTATTCTATTCTGGTTTTAGTTACCACATACAAGCTGACATTACCCTTTGCCCTCCCCCTTTAAAAATCTGTGATTGTCTGCTTAGCATTTTGTCTAAAAGCATGAGATTTTTTTCATGAGGATCCCAATTCTTCTCTTCTAACCTATTATGTTCAAAACCCAAACAATTCTCTTTTTCTCTGAGTCTAAAATGTGATCTCCTTTACGTATTCCCTGTCCAGAGACTGACAAGCATCTACCCACTTGCCCAAGGTAGAAATCTGGCCCTATCCTTTCTCTTTATTCTCATTCATGTAAGGTGCATCCTCTTGACTCTGTAGCTCATTGTCACCTTCACCGTTACTGCCCTGATTTGCACCCTCCTCAATGTCAGATAATTTTTCTAATTTGTGTGTTAGTTTCTTGCTCAGACATCTTGTATTCTCCCCAGTTTCTTGTCAGATAAGCTCTTTGGTCCTTATACTTTTCCAGCCTCCTTGTCTACCTTTCTCTCTCCCACACTGTGAGCTCCACCAAGGTATGAAGCTCTGTGTGGTCCCCAGATGCTGCTTTACCCTTTCACTCCATAGTGGCTCCGTCCATGCTGAACCCTCTGCCTAAGTGTCCTGCCCTGGCCAGCTCCTGTTTTTTCTTGTCCTAGAGAAGTATCTGTCTTGCCTGTCAAGATTTCCAGGTCTCCACAGAGAAAATTGAAGCCTCTTTCTGTATTCTGCTCTTCTGAAACTCTGGGCTTGCTTTTTTTGTTTCATTTTGTGCATCCTTCCAGCTATTGAACTCTAAGCATCTTGAAGGAATGAACCTTTTTATATTTATAATACCTGCTCACTGCCTAACACAGTATAAGTGTTAAATAAGTGTTTATTAAAGTTACATAATGATTCTACCTTTCGCTTGAGGTCATTCTGTGTTTTCATCAGGTCTGAACTCCTGCTTTATTAAGATGAGAGCAGAATCAACTATGATTCTCAGATATAGAAAGGTGGGTTGTGGCTGTGTCCTTGTCACTTGAAAAGTTTGTTACCCGGGATAAAATATTTTATATTTCTGGTTCTCAGAGAGGAGATAGCATGATGTCAAGGTTTTTCTATTGCCTCCTGAGGAGACTGGGGCTCTGTGAAGGCAAGAGGAGGCTGAGGACCAGGGACTCTGGGCCTTCCTTCTTTGTTTCGAAGAGCAGCTCTACCTTCATCAATTTTATATATTGTAATCACATGTAGAATTGTCTTTAAACCTAAGATTCCTCTGCTCAGATATAATTTGGGAACCACTTCATGGGGTTATCTCTAATTCTCTCCTAACTGAAAAAAATGTCTGCAGTTCTGTGAGCTGCACAGTAATATTGTATATATATACATATATATGTATATATATATTACTATATTTAGTAATATAAGCCTCTCCCAGAAGCACAATGGAAATGCCTTACATAATATTTGTGTAAACATTCAATTTTACACTTTTTTACATAAAAGACAGAAGGAGAGGGTCGGAGTAGAAGGACGGAGGAGGAAACGAAGAGGAGGAAAAGGGGAGTCAGAAGGTCACTGGAAGGGAGGCCAAGAGTGAGAAGGGAAATTAACTGCAGGCAGAGGATTCCATCGCCCTCCCACTCCAGGAGCATATGCTGTGAAGAGAGCGTGCACTTCAGAGTGCAGATGAGCCAGGAAAGGAGAGCCTACTGTTCCTGGAAGTCTTCCCAAGTGTGAGCATCTCACGGTGCTGAGTGTGAGTCAGGTACACAAAGAGACCTATTTTTCATGCAACACATACTAACATGCAAGCTAACAACATCATTTGGTGTTTAATGAAAGAAACGGTGGTTGTGTTCCTGAGCTGGACGACAAACTGTTGGGCTTTGAAAGACACTGCTGGTCCTGTGAACTGTTTTGTGTGCACTTTCAGGGTTGTTCGATTTTCATCCAGAGTTGTGTGGTTTTTATGTTTTCGTGAATCATCAGGAGTCTTTTCTGTGAGGAAACTGCTTTACATGTAGATTCTAACCATGTTGATTCACCTGGTGTAATAGTGATTAAGAGAAACAGTGCAGAATGTGCTGGGATCTGCAGAGGGGTGCATAAACACCGGGGCCAAGCAGAAGCTGGAGACAGTGCTCTAGTGTCAGTTCTGATTTACATCATCACATTTAAATGCAAGAAGGAATGTTGACTCTCAAGAAAACAAATACATTAAAACAAAGCTCTTTGCATTTTTAGAACCATAGACAAAATAAACCTGAAATCTATACCCTGTTTAAATGTCCTTGATAGAAAAAGATAGAGATTCTGCATAATCATGGAATTGAGAAAAGGAGAAATAAATCCAGATACCAAAGGACAGAAAAGAAAATGTTACATAATGATTTTATAATACAGAACTAGTTTTACTCAATAAGTATATTTTAAAATCCCATTGAAAATGTCATGTAAAATTGAGTTGCCCTCAGACTTTGAAAAATAATATGGAGGATGGCTGGAATTTCATGATGGAGAATAACCTGCTTTTTAACAAACTGATTTCATAACTAAACTCTCTTATGAGATACCTTTCTGAGGTTTCTACCATCTTTAAGAGACTTATATGTTGTTATCAGTTCCATTTAAGGTACTTACTTATTAACACTGCCCTTGGAAAATCCAGAATGGTTAAACAGCAGCAGATTTGAATTTTATTATTTTACTTAAAAAAAAAAAAGAAAAGGAAAAAGAACATTGCCGTCTAAGAGATCACATATAAACTTTCATGAGAGCGTTTGTATTTTTTTCTAAAGACTTTAGAATGTTAACATGCTCCAAGCTATGTGTTGAGTCAAGGGAAGACCTTTCAGAAGCAACAAAGCAATGCATTTTTTCTTTTTACAATGCATTAATCCAGTTTTTCTTGAAAATATTAAAGTAGGTGGTGCCTGGGTGGCTCAGTTGGTTAAGCGACTGCCTTTGGCTCAGGTCATGATCCCAGAGACCCAGGATCGAGCCCCACATCGGGCTCCCTGCTCAGCGGGAAGCCCGCTTCTCCCTCTCTCACTCCCCCTGCTTGTGTTCCCTCTCTGGCTGTGTTTCTCTCTGTCAAATAAATAAAATCTTTAAAAAAAAAAAAAGAAAAAAAGAAAATATTAAAGTATATTGGAAAACCATCTCCCTTATTTCTTTAACGGGCGAAAGCCACATGTCAGAAACTTGCTTGACTCAGAAGAAACTAATGTGACATGAAGATCTGACCTGGGGAGTACTGCAGAGCTGTAGTGAGGCAGAGTCCACATTGCCATTGGCGTCCCCACGTCCATATACCTGGTTTCTTATAATGAAAAAGGCAAGACAGTTTCTCATGATCAGATCAATTCTTCTAGGAACTAAGGGTCGGGACATACCCTTTTTCTCTCCTTCCTCTGAGGCACCGTGCATGCCATGACTCCATTTGGATCATCTGTCTTTCATTTATTCAGAGTTTTTGGTTCTTTCAAGTGACCTAATAATTACCTAGATTGTTGGAAGCCTTTCCAAGCTATGATTCAAGTTATGCCACCTCCTCTTTCTAGCCCTTCATATTTCTCTGATTTCTCAGCCTGTGGATTTCTTTTAAAAATTATCTGTTGGATTTTTTCTGTGGATTTCTTTTAAAAATTATCAGTTGGATTTTTTTCTCAAAGTGTAAACATGGATTATTTTCTCTCTTATATATTTATCATTATAATTGTGCTGGAAATGCCATCATAATACAGGCTTTTCCAGGATGTGTCTTCATTTTCCATTAGCAAGGCACAGATGTATAATAGATAGAGAATGAGATCTGTTTTCCAATCATCCAGGTTCAACTTTTTTGTCATTACTCAGATCTATACCTCTATCTCTTCAGAGATTACTCTGCTGTTTATAATCGGTCCCTTTTCTGTTTTCTTGAAGTACTTGGTATCTTCCTTCAAAGAATTTATATTTGCGGCTATATTTACTTGCATGATTATTTGACCAATGTCTGTCTTTCCTGCTAGACTTTCAGTACCATGAAAGCCAATACCGTGATTGATTGGTTTGGCATTCTGACCTCACAGATATCTGGCACATAATCAGTGCAAAATAAAATAAAATGAAAATGAAAAAGGTAAAGTGAAATCTATAAACATATCTGTTACCATTCACATTTTCTGTAACTTACAAGACAGTATGCAGTAAAGATTATCTGGTAAAATGTTTTCAAACACACATCTGAATCTTTTAGATTTTTTCAGGGTTGAAGATTACCACAAAGAAACACATTTACTGATTTCTATTTCAAATTTTCAGGCAGTTTGTAATATATGGAGCCCTTCAGGGAGATGGGTTGGTTCTGAGCTGCAGGATGCAGGAGGACGAGAGAGTCATTCAGAAGAGGAAGCACCTATGTCCACAAGGCTCTGTGGATAGAGCATGATAATTTATAGACATTTAAAATCACTTATAATGTTCTTTTAAAAGATTTTATTTATTTATTTGAAAGAGAGAGAGAGTGAGAGAGAGAGAGAGCTGGAGAGGGGAGAAGTTCAGAAGGAGAAGTAGACTCCCTGTGGAGCTGGGAGCCTGATATGGGACTCGATCCTGGGATTCCAGGATCATGACCTGAGCTGAAGGCAGCTGCTTAACCAACTGAGCCACCCAGGTGCCCCACATTATAATGTTTTAAACTGTATTGTGCTAAATAAATATCAGACATCATTAAGTGAAGATAAATTTGTTATTTCCCCTTGATTTCACATTTTGGCTGTTAGACACACGCAATCCAGGAACTCATTTTTTGCTCCTTCCATAGGTCTTTGAATCAGTTCTTTCCATCCCATGCTAACCCATCATATGCACCCTGACATTTGGGAGGACTGCTTTTTAAAAATATTCATTCTGTACCCCAAATGCACAGAATACCAACCTGGGTGAAAAACAGTGTTGTGTGTTTTCCAAATTCTGTTTCATGGATCCCTTTCTGGGTGTAGAGGAAGACTTGCAGTTGGGTTGTGGTTATGTGATTATGTTTGGGTCAATGGAATAGGAACCAAAGTAATGCATGCCATTTCTGGGCCTCTTCATAAACTTTGCTGAGCTCTCCATGGTGTGTGTGTGTGTATGTGTGGTGTGTGTGTCCATTTTCCAGGAGGTTAGGTGTTTAAGATGTCAGTCAAACAATATAGAAATAGACTAGATCTCTGAGTCACTACTGGGGGACAGTCATGCCAGAGAGCCACCTGACACACATCAGGCTGTGACTTGGATGAAAATTGACCCTTTGTTGTAGTAAACCCTTGAGATTGCCGTTTTACTTAATGATTTATTTGTTAACCACAGAATAACCTACTGTATTTGACTAATATGGATATTAGTACTAAAAAAAGAGTGCTGGCTAAAAGAAAAACCTAAAACATGAGGTGCTGGTTTAGTTTGGAAGATAGGTGGCTCGAAGATGAAAGTTTATAATTCTTCTTTTTATTCTTGGGTCATATTATTATTTTTATTTCTTCTCTATTATTGAGATTCAAGGGAGACCAACATAGTGATAAGTAGCATTTATTGAACTCTTACTATGTGCCAGGCACTGGACTGCAGTCGTGCATTTCCTCAATTAGTCCTCACAACAACTTTGCACTGGAAACACCATTTCCCCCTCTTTATAGATGAAGAGTCTGAGAATCAGAGAAGCCCAGCTTCCACGCTATGGAATTTACAATGGGATATCTGGAAAGTTGAGTTTTCCTTTTAGTGGCTTGTCTGGGGATAAGTGAGAATATGTTAAGAGAAAGTACTTACTAATTTAATTAACTAACCTAGATTACAATTTAACTTGGTAAGCTTGAAAGGAGCAGAACTCACTGGGAATAAAGAATCTATTAGTAAAGCCATAACATATTACTTGGGCATGCTTCAAATTAGACAAAAATCTCTCTCTCTCTCTCTCTCTCTCTCTCTCTCTATCTATCTATCTATCTCTCTGTCTCTCTCATACACACACACACACACACACACACACGCGCGCGCGCGCAACAAATTAAGAACAAAATCTCTAAATGATGTCCCAGAATACAAGCAGTTAAAAAACTATGGATCTCAAAATACTACATATATGATTGGAAGAAGATGACTGCAGTCACAGTTTTGGTTTTTGGCCGGACAACACTATCCAATACAGTGACCGCTGCTACCTGTGTCCATTGTTCTGAGACGTGCTCTAAGTGTTAAATGCATACCAGATTTTGAAGACTTAGTACAAAAATGTAAACTATTTCATTAATATTGATTTAAAAAATGTATTTGTATTTTGTATATAGAGTTAAGTCAAATGTATTATTAATTTTGCCTGCCTACTTTTATCTCTTATATGCAGCTAGTAGACATTTTACAATTACATCAGTGGCGCACATGACATTTCTATTGGACAGCACTGGGCTAGAGTGTCAGGAACTAAGCAAGCCAGAGCAACCTGCAGTGAGTATTTCTGTTCCAGAAACAGTTCAGGTTCTAGTGGTGATGATTCTTTGATTCAGTTTTGGAGTTTTTTCTGCAATCCTCTTTTAGTCTTTTGGTCTACTTTTCAAGCATCCCTCCTGGTCTTCAGCCACACAGAAGATCTCAAATCTTCTTATAAACAATGCACTTGCTTAATATTGAGGGATCTCTCAAGTCTCAAAGTAACTATGGACAAACCAGTACTTCTTAAATTTAAAGTGTATGGAAATCACTGTGGTGGGAGGAAGTCTTCTTAAGAGCAGAGTCTGTTGCTAGGTCTGGGAAGGGGGCTGAGAAAATGCCACGGCTGCAGATCTGGAACCACACATGAAGAAGCAAGAAACTAGAGCACATTAGATCCACCAGACATCAAAATAGGGGAACAAAGGGGAAAAGTGGGGTGATTGTCATAAACTGTCAGAGTGAACCCTCTATCCTCAATTAACTTACTCATCTTTCTCCTCTCAGATTGAGATGTCTCTATAGAAGGTGAAATGAACAGGCCACAGCACAACTAATCTGCTCAATTCTACTGTTGCAAAGATTGATGGAGACCATTGTGTGATCAATTTGGTCATGACACTGGGTATCAGTCATGAGCATGACTGAAATGAATGGAATCACTTTACTCCAATCTGGTCTGGCTTTCATTGTGTAAACTTAGCTGCTCCTGAGGGCTTAGGGTCAGGGAAATCTGCACTACACCTAAGTCTACTAACCTTCTTGAGATAATTGATTAGCAAAAAAATCAGCATATTCACATATATTAGTTATTATATGGGACAATCAATCAATTTGCCTGCCTTATGTTCTCAGAGGATGTGCTTACTTTCTGTTGAAGTTAGAAAGTGTCACAATATAATATTTGTAAAAATGAAATTTCGTTATATGATAATGAGATCAAGCCTCAAATTAATTTAGGAAATCAGATCAAAAATACTTTCTAAAAAGAGAATTAATAAAAATGTTTGGAGTAGCTATACAATATTTGGTATGAGTTTATGAGCTCCCCAAATGGCTACTTAGAAGAAAAAGTCCTATATAATTTTGTAATTTTTAAAATTTTAAAATAAACTCATTACATAAGTCTCAATTTATACCTTGTTAGAACATCATTGCAGTGTGGATAGGGATGCCTAGTCAATCATGTCATATCTAAAATATAAGTTTTGCATGACTCTGGGGTTTTTAAGATAGGTCCTCTGGATGGAAACTTTAAATTCCTGTGACCTTGAGTCTCATTTTCCATCACTCCTAACGTCAAATTACTTGACTGTTGATTTTTTTTTTCTTGTTATTCCTGCAGTGTCCTCCTTATTTGAATTCAGATCTGGTTCAAAACATTGGCTGCTACTTTGACCTACGCTGACATTTCAAAGGCTGAAGAATAATTAGTGAAATAAAAACCTCATAATTACTTTCTAACACACACCCACACAAAGCCTTTTGTTGAGCTGGCAGAATGGATTGGGATTTTTGTTGTGTTGTGTTTTATTCTAAATGATTGAGCATGGGACTAAAGTGAAGTGACAGGCATTCCTTGGATGCACAGAATGATCTGAAAGCTAAGATAGTCCAGGTTTCACCAACAGTATTGAAATCCTACTTGAGAATCAACTTTATTTAAAATATGATTTGAAACTTTAACTCTAAAAAAAAAAGGAAGTCTTTCTTTGGAAATCACTCTAAAATAGAATATCATATTCATAACTAGAGTGTGGTTATTTTTGTTGTTGTCCTTAGCTTTTGGCTAGGTTGGAGAAGACTAAACAGTAAATTGTTCTGATTCAGTTATTAAGATGGTTTGCACTACTTGTTCAACTATCCCAGGAAAATGTTTCCTGCAGTAAATACAAGATGAAGAAGTTTGTATTGTACTGCCTTTTTCCTTTTAATCTGATTGGTTCATTGGACTTGTGTATGAGGTGCTATCAGTACTTGTACCAAGTGAGAGCTTGCCTGCACCTAGCTTCCTCTGTCAAAAGAAGAGAAAATCAGACAGAAACTGTTGTTGGTTGGGTCCAATGTGAAAGATTCATCCCTGGGTCTTCATGGTCTACACATTTCTACAGAAAAAAAATATAATTTTATTGTTTTTGTACTATTTGCAGAGAGGTTTTGTAATAGCTACTGTAATCAATACATTGAACAAGCATTTTCTTTCGTAAATAAAACATGATAAGAAAAGATGGTATTTTTTAAACTTTTTGATCTTAGGGCCCTTTGTAATGTTATAGTGACTGAGGACCATGAGATGCTTTTGGTATGTGTGATATATATATATATATATATATATATATATATATATATATATATATTTTTTTAGAAATCAAAATTGAGGAATTTAAAACAATAACACATTATATGCTAACAAAATAATATATGGTTTTATTTAAAAATATGTTTTTCAGAAGGCATACTGGCAAGAATGTCATTGTTTTACATGTTTATAAATTCCTTTAATGCCTAACTTGATAGAAGGTAGCTGGAAGATATCATAGGTCATATAGCCTCTGGAAAATTCGACTACATGTAGAAGATAGTAAGAAAATAAGACTGAAAAATAAAATTAGGCCTTATATTATTATTTTTTAAGGATTTTATTTATTTATTGAGAGACAGAGAGTGTTTGTGCACAAGTTGGGGGAGAGGCAGACAGACAAGCAGACTCCCTGCTGAGCTGGGAGTCCAATGTGGGGCTCCATTCCAGGACCCCAAGATCATGACCTGAGCCAAAGTCAGATGTTTAACCAACTGAACCACTCAGGCACCCCTGTCTTATATTATTTTGAAAATAGTTTTTCACCTTGTAGACTCTCTGTCTTAAGGACATTCTACCCCCCATCCCCCACCCTGCCAAGTGTCCTTGGAGCACACTTTGAGAACTCCTGGTCTGAAGGTGAAACTAAGAGTAAGAACAAAAGACTCTACTAAAACCTCAAACAGATTTAAAGTGGAAAAAATGTTTCTTTAAGAATCTTACAGGTGTATTCACAGACCCTCTCATTAGACTATAGGACTCCTATGAGTATCAAGTGTGTTGGGCTACAGGAGCTTTCCAAGAATCCCAAGGTAAAGAAGAAGTTAATGTGTGGGTGTGGATTTTATCTAGGGGAATTAAGCCAGTGGCTTTGTAGGAAGCATATAGGGTATTTTTTATTTTAATTTAAATTCAATTACTCAACATATACTGTATTATTGGTTTCAGAGTTAGGGGTCAGTGATTCATCATAACACCCAGTGCTCATTACATCACATACCCTCTTTAATACCCATCACCCAGTTATCCCAGTCCCTGCACTCCTCTCCCCTCCAGGAACCTTGAGTTTCTTTCATATAATTAAGAGTCTCTTACACTTTGTCTCCCTCTCTTTTATTTTTTCCTCTCTTCCCCTATGATCTTCTGCCTTGTTTCTTAAATTCCACATCAGTGAGATCATACGGTAATTGTCATTGATTGACTTATTTTGCTTAGCATAATGCCCTCTAGATCCATCACTGTCATTGCAAATGGCAAGTTTTCATTTTTTTCTTAAAGATTTTATTTATTTATTTGACAGAATGAAACACAGCTAGAGAGAGAACTCGAGCAGGGGGAATGAGTGAGGGAGAAGCAGGCTTCCCGCCGAGCAGGAAGCCCGGTGTGGGGCTTGAACCTGTGACTCCAGGATCATGGCCTGAGCCAAAGCAACCACTTAATGACTGAGCCACCCAGGCATCCCTCATTTTTTTTTTTTTTTTAATAGCTGAGTAGTTTTGCATTGTGTGTGTGTGTGTGTGTGTGTACATACTACATCTTCTTTATCCATTCATCTGTCGATGGACATCTTGGTTCTTTCCATAGTCTGGCTATGTGGACATTGCTGCTATAAACACTGGGGTGGGTGCCTGGGTGGCTGAGTGGGTTAAAGCCTCTGCCTTTGGCTCGGGTCTTGATCTCAGGGTCCTGGGATCCAGGCCTGCATCGGGCTCTCTGCTCAGCAGGGAGCCTGCTTCCTCCTCTCTCTCTGCTTGCCTCTCTGCCTACTTGTGATCTCTCTGTCAAATAAATAAATAAAATCTTAAAACAAAACAAACCAAAACACAACACTGGGGTGCAGGTGCCACTGCATAGCTTTATTTTCAACTCTTTAAGGAAACTCTGTACTGTTTTCCAGAGTGGCTGTGCCTACTTGCATTCCCAGTAAAAGCATAAGAGGGTTTCCCTTTCTCTGCATCCTCACAAACGTTTGTTGTTTTCTGATTTATTAGTTTTAATCATTCTGACTGGTGTTAGGTGGTATCTCACTGTGGTTTTGATTTGTACTTCCCTGATGCTGAGTGATGTTGATCACTTTTTCATGTGTCTGTTGGCCATTTATATGTCTTGTTTAGAGAAATGTCTGTTCATGTCTTTGGTCCATTTCTTGAAGCCCATAGGTTTTTAAGATAATTTTTCTATGGTAAACACGGTCTCCTTGAATTAAAAGGGACAGACAATACATGTTTTCTCTTGTTTTTGAATGGGTCTACCGCAGTCATTTTCTCTCTCACACCATCGATGGTGTATGTAACAGGAGATATCTTCTCTATTTCACGGGTCTTGAGATTGAGAAGAACTTGCTAGAATGGATTAAGGCTTTTGTTGGCCTTTTGGTTGAATGTGTATATTTTGCATGTGAGAATAATATTGATCATTTAAGACGATGGCCAACAGTGATAGCCTCTAGATTTGCTTCCAATACTCCTTGCTTCTCAGTCTTCATGCCTTTGTGTCATCTCCTCTCATGTTTAATCTGAACTGGTCCTGTGTGACCAATAGAGTATGGTGAAAGACATAGTACTTCTTCTGAGGCTAGGCTATGAGAGGAATTGAAGCTTTAGCTTTGGTCTCTAGGAATTCTCATTCTGGGTGAGGCCAGCCACCTTGTGACCAGGCCTATGTATGCAGGAACTGAGGTTCTGGGCAATAGCCAGCAGCAGCCTGTCAGCCCCAAGGGGAAAGTAGTTATGGAAAGTGGATCCTCCAGCTCAAGCCAACATTTGACTGAACCTCACAGGATGCCTGGAGCCAGAACCCCCCACCTTCCCCACCAAGGGAGATTTGAGCTGCTCCCAAATTTCTGAAAGATAATAATTATTGTTCTTTTAAGACATTAAATTTTGGTACGTTTTTAAATGTAGCAGTAGGTAATTTACATATAGGTTATACAGGAAGTCTTTTTGTGTAATGTTGAACATGAATGAAGTAGAAATATTGATGGCAATAGTTGTGATCCAGGCAGAGTGGCCTAGAACTTGAAGGGAGTCCCTTCTTCTTTCCTCAGCAAAGAATCAAGACTCTAGTTCCAGTTCTGCAAATATGAAGGAGTATGAATCCTCTTGAACTTTCTGGGACTTTATTAATCTTGAAAATAAAAGACATTAGTTTTTTGTTTTTAAAGATTTTATTTATTTATTTGAGAGAGAGAGAGAGACTGAGTGAGAGAGAAGGAGCTGGTGGGGGTGGGGGAGACAAAAGCTGACTCTCTGCTAAGCAGGGAGCTGGACCTTAGTCAAAGGCAGCTGCTTAACTGACTAAGCCACCCAGGGGCCCAAATAAAGGACATTAGTTACATGATACCAAAAGATCCTTCATAATTGAAAATACTAGATTTTGCAAATCTATGTCAACACATCCAAAAGCATCTTGGAACATTTCTGGCATTTTTTTTCCCTTGGGGATTTGGTATACTTTTCACCAACTTGAATGAATTATCCTATCTTATGTCATTTCTTCATCTGTTATCAGTTGAAACCTTCCATATAGATCCAGTATAAGTGTAGATTTATTTTTGTTAAGATTTAAAAATACAATATAATGCTGAATTTATTTTTAATTTAAAAAATATAGCTTGACATTTCAGTTTCCCATCAGTAATGGCTTTCGATTTTTGTTGTTATTGTTTGAAAATATATTGTAAACCAATTAAATGTTGTAGAGTAACAAAGGTATCAGTGATAGAATAAGAATTTTTGGCTGGAAGGATGTATGATTAATTTCAGCATCATATTAATATTTATGATCTGAACCAGCAGATTTATTTCAAATTATTCATAGTGTTTATTATGTGTGTGATGTTTTACTCAATGATGGGTAAATTCTGAAAGCAATTTGAGCATTTAAAAAAGTTTGCCTTTATGTAGCAAGGAAAGGTAATGAAGAGGAACTACAGTCCTTTTGTATTAGGATCTCTTTAATTCAACAATAAATATTCACCCAAGTGCATGCTATCTTGAGATGAGGTCACTTTGACCATCTATTCTATTAAAAATATGTTTATTTTACTTAGAGGTGCCATCCCTTAGGACAGGCAATTGACGTTTCAGCTAGTGGCCTTTGTCAAGGAAATAAAACTTACTTTTAATGGAATGGAAGTTTCTAAATGACCCAATCTCAAGAATCATGCACTTTGGTGAATATTTATTTATTATAAACTAGTCAGTTGAAAATGCAATTTGCCCTACACAAGGTGATCTGGTTATTTATGAATAGCATTGGATCAGTTGTGTTCATCTCGTTAGGAAAAAAATCATTACGGTTCTTAGAAAACCATGCAAACGTTCTACTATTTCTTTAATTTTCTCTAGGTTAGCTTGTTTTTGTTTCTTCTTAATGATCCTTTTATGCTTGTATCTTTTCCTTGCCCCATGTATTCTATCTCTGCCTCTGGCTTTGACCCTATTTTTCTCTCTTTATTAAATCTAAATCATTCTTTGTTCTTCTAGGAAAAATTCAAGAGATTATAGTATGCATGCATTTCCCTTATATCCCTGTTTCCCCTTTCCTTGTCTCTTGCTGTCCAGTCTCCTTGCTATTTGCCTCTCGGTGTCCGACAAACATCTTCCCCGCTGCTACAGCAGGGCAAAGTAGTGACACTGTTTCAAGAGCCATGAGGTTCTCAGTCCCAAGAAACAGAGAGACAATTATCTCACATTTTGCATTATATTAAGATAATTCCTATTGTTGAGGCGGTAGGCCCTGAGGTTATTGTTTTTGTTTTTGGAAATTCCATGAGAAAAGGAGCGAATAAGGGTCTAGGAGGAGTAAATAGATAAGACAGAAACCCAGTGTCTTAGCAGCTTAATAACCAGCAAATACAAAGGTACTTCACATTTCCTGTTAAATTTATTTCCAATACTTTGTATTTTAAGCTGTCATAGAAAATGAATTTTTTGTATTATTTCTTTGCATTGAATAGTGCCGATAGCCAGTGAGCATATTTATGTATGTATATTTATATTGTAGCAGTCCAATCATGATATACAAAGTTTCATGTTTTGGATTTTCACCATGGAAATTACATCATTTGCAAATGGTAATAATTTTTAAAACCTACTTTCTGATATGTATACTTACTATTTTTGTTTCAGCTTATTACATTGGCTAGAATTTCCAAAACTACGTTAAATGAAGATCAACTAATAAACATACTTACCTTGTTCATGATTTTAATGAAAACATTGCCAGCATTTCTCCAAAATGGGTGTTGTAGCATTTTTTCTAGATTCCCCCAAATGAGTGCTGTAATTTTCTTCCTAATTACTCTAGAGCCTTTTTACAATTTCGGCACCAACACCTGCTCTTTCTCAGAAGTGATCTGGTCCTTTTATTTGGTAATTTCACAATTTGGAGTGAGGAACAACTTCTTTCCCTGGCCTCTCAGTTCCTACCCAGCACCTAGCACTCTGCTGGCACACAGACCTGAGTAACTGTTGACTGGCACTCTAAACCCTGGCCATGAATATTGCCAACATCAGATTTTTAATTCAGTATACAAATCAGAATTAGCATACGAGCTAATTCTACAAGAATCAGAAGCAAAGCAAAGCTGTGGCTTATTTTCTTTACAAACAGATTCCAAACCCAAATTGAGAAATGCCCAGACCTTATCACAAATCAGTTAACTCTGAATCTGTTAGTGGGATCCAGGCAGCAATATAGTTCCTCAGTTGATTTCAATGTGCAGGCACGTTTGAGAACCACTCTGCTAGGGTTCTTTATCAGCCTTAACCCATCAACCTGGGGGTGGAGAGTGGTTGCTCTTCCAAAGTATCCATTTTTATGTATGTATGATTGTGTAACTTCAGGATTCCTATCATCTGATAGGATGGTAATCTATCATATATGCTAAGGTCTGCCTAGCACGTAGGCAAACTTGGGGTGTTCAGGTACGATCTCCTTTAGTGAATCCTGGAGGGAACGTAGGTCTTCATTTAATCCTTCTGTTACCTGAGGCTCAGTTGATACTCTGCAATGGTTTCAAAAGGCAGTAAAGTTTATGTTTACATGGGCTAATAGAAAATGAACTAATTAAATTTAAAACTGAGCTTGGGTGGCTCAGGAGGTGAAGCATGTCTTTGGCTCAGGTCATGATCTTGGGTAAGACAGAGTACAGATCTGTCATGGCTCAATCCCAGAACCAAGGGACAAATACTTAGCTGGCTGAACCATCCAGATGCCCCACTCATTTATTATTAACAGCAATGATATGAGAAAGTAGTACTCCATTTTACAGTTGAGGAGATTGATGCTCAGAGAGGTAGTGTGTTCTACCCAAGATCAACAGATATTGGTGAAGAGGAAATTCAAGTCCATCTTATGCCAGGGCTTGTCCTCTAACTGAGTAAATATAGCAGTCCATCTGCAATTTTGTTTCTGCAGCTTCAGTTACCAAACTGCGGTCTGGAAGCAGGTGATTCTAATGATTCTAATGACTCATCAGAAGGTAAATAGTAACCTAAGGCTCCGCCACAGCGCCTGCGTCCCTCGCCTGGCTTCATCTCAACAGGTAGGCGTTTTATGTTCTCCCACCATCACAAGACGAAGCAGGGTGAGTAGAGCATAATAAGATGTTTGAAATGAGTGAGAGAGAGCTCATTCACATAACTGTTATCACAGTATGCTATTATAATTGTTCTATTTTATTTTAGTTAATTTTATTTTAATTAATCTTATAATGATGCCTAATTTACAGATGACACCTCATCATAGGTATATGTATATATAGAAGAAGCGTAGTATATGTAGGGTTCGGTACTATGCACGGTTTCAGGTATCTACTGGGGGTCTTGGAACGTATGCCCCATGGTTAAGGAGGTCCTACTCTTGCTTCAGTGTATTGCTGGCAGTTAGATGGGTAAGCAGGCCAATTCCTTGGTAGGAAATACCTGTGTAGCTCTGTATAGTGACTTGGGAGAGAGCAAGCAGCCACCAGAGCTGAACTGTTACAAGCAGGGCTCATGTCTTCTAGCGTGCTTATGTATTCTCACACAGAACATGACACAGTACACACTCAAAAAGTCAGTGCTTCCCAAACTGGTGTGTATCAGAATCACCTGGGGAGCTACTAAGCAACACAAAAGCCTGAGCTTGCTGAAGTAGGATGGGTCCAGGGTCTTTGTAATTTTACCAAGTTCTTCAGGTAACTTTACTACCCATCAGTTTACAAACTACTGTGACAAGGCATTCGTCATGGAAACACTTGTGTAAGTGCCATTAGTTCTAGAAAGCAATGCAGGGCTGCAAGTAAAATAAATAGTGGTAAACATAAAGCTATGTTGATGTGAATATAAATATACATGTATATGAAGTACTATAATGCAGACATTCTTAAGTTGTGCTCTCCAGGACATATGTTCTGGGAGCAGTTAATATTCACAGCCTGTGGCTGGACCGTGTGGCTGATTCATTTGAGAAATCCTATAGGCCAGATCTCCTTCATGAATATTCATGGTTCTCAATAGTATAAAAAGGCTCCAGAAAGTCCTGAATTAAGAAAGTTTTAAATTTAATTAGTTACTTTTCTATTAACCTGTGTAAACTTATACACTTATTACTAAACTGTTGTTATTTATTTGAATTTATTTTTAATGCATTTCTATTAACATTCCGAGGCACCAGTTTGAGAAGCACCAATGTAACAACATAATAACTTAAAGGCATATGAAATACTATGTAAGAAAACCCTTTTTTGAAAGATACAACATTTTCATTATACATAAAAATATAAAATGTAATGAAGTACTGCAATAATAGTAAATAGGACATTTATGATAAAGGGGCATATTAAAATAATTAAAAGACATTTTAATGAGATGTGTAGTTGTGATGTGACAGGATGCATGAGCTAGAAGAGAACAGTGAAATATGTACCTTCCGAGATTTTAATGAGATTCATGAACAGTTCTATGTAATAAGACGTATATGTTAAAAAGCTGTAATGAGGTGAATATGTGAGGTGGTTTAATGAGCTGTCTCAGGAAGTGTCCTGCAAGATGGGCATCCTTCGGGGCTGAAATGAGATGGGTGAAAAGAAAAGTGTAATGAGCTGGTCACATAAAGGAAAGACAGTATAATTAGATGCATAAAAGAAGGCAGAGAGAGTATATAAATTTTCAAAATATGTAAGATATAATGGGAACTAGGTTTTAATGTAATAAAATGCAGAAATGAAATGACAATGAGATACAAAAATGGAATCGTGTAATGAGATATGTAAGGACGGTGTAATGAGATGTGCATGTTTAAGGGGTGTAATGAGATGCAAGATGGGAAAGGTGTAATGAGATGAGCGCGTTAAATAATCTAATGAGGGGCATGAAGGAAATGATGTCATGTCACATGAAAATGGAAGAAAGTAATGGAATGTGCATTTTTAAGGACTATAATAAAATGGATAAAAGAAACGAAGGAGAATGAAGTGATGCAGAAATCAGATCTTCTTATTACAATTTGCAAAGAGAACAAAAAGTAATAAGAGGTGTTTCCCACCTGCCATTTCTAAGACCATTCTCTGCCGTATTATTTATTTTGACCTGATAAACGTTTTTGCTGCCCAACCACTTACTTTCTGTAGGAATGAAAGTAAACATTATTCCTGTCCTCAAGGGCCCACTAAGACATCAAGTACATAAAAAATAAGGCAATATATCACCAATATTAATTACTATGAAAATTCAGAAAAAAGAGATTATTTGGGGTCAAGATATTTTACATATCACCTGAATCAAATATTCCCTTGTGGTCTCTTCAAGTTTTATAATTCTACTATTACTCATTTCTCCATTCCTTTGATCCCTGGGTTTTTTCCCTGTACTACCTATTCTCGCATAAATAGATGTTAACTTTTCCTAAAAAGTCTGGATCAATGATCACATCCTCCAAGTAGCCTATTCTAATCTCTCACTGGCTTAAAAACAAAACAAACAAAGATGAACTTTTACAGTGCCTTATACTTATAAACCATATCACAACATAGGATATTCTGGTGAGTAGTGGATATTAATTATCTTGTTTATGTGCCCTCAAGGCTAGATCTCATCTAGCTTTATTTCATCCATTGAGACTAAAACTTTCACACAGTCGGTGCTTAATTAAGTAATTCTTGAGTGAATGAATGATTAGGTAAGACGCATGCCCTGACAGACTCTATCCATGAGAATAAGAATTCTTAAGATTGATCTAGTTAAGTTAGATGCAAGTTAGAATGGACCCACCTGGAAAGAGAGCTCTCTTTCAAACTCAGAATTCTTCAAAATGAAAGGAATATTTTCATTCATGAGTTTGCTGAGGGAATTTGATTTCACCATAGACATTGACCTCTGGAGTGAGTGAGTGTGCCCTGCCTTGATTTTACTGGACATCTGTTTGCTTCACTTACAAGCACTTCAGTATGTTCAAGAACTCAAGCGATATTTTAATCACTCCAGGAAGGAAATAATGATTCATTACTGAGCTCATCAACCTGAGGAACTATTGTTTCAGATGTCATTCTCGAGTATTCTTCCCTACAAGATGGCCTTCACATAGTAACAAGCTCATAGAACTACACTGATCTAACTTTTTATTTTATTTTGATGTGTCCTATGTAAAATTCACCTGGGAGGTAGGCTGTGGCAAGAAAAATCTTGTTCAGTTATTTACAAACTGGATGCAGCTGTGAGGTGCACGTTGCAGTAATCCCAATCATTTATATAGGATTTTTCCCCCACAGGTCTTGCATATAATGAAATAACATTCATAACTGATCAAAACCCCAGAGACAGCCACAGATCACAACACATGAAGCATATACTTCTTGTCAAATGGATGAGAAAATCCATCTTTCCTCCGTCAGCACATTGACCTTCTGTTTTCTGTGGCTGATTCTCTGCAAAAACATGCCTGATAGCTTGGTATTCATGACTTCAGAATTTTTCTCAATATCTAGGATATTGATTATTTTCCAAATTGTTTCTCAGGTTTCTCTTTCTACCCTCATTTTCCCTGACCTTTCTGCGAATACTGATGACACTTATCAAATGCTTCTCCAACCAACTTCTCCCTACACAGGCTTGCTCTTGCCTTCTTTGTTCCCACCATGAGGTGGTTTACTGCCTCTCAGTACCTTGAATAGCAGCTGCAGCATTAAAAGTTCTGTGAGTACACTCTTCCCATGATCTTTTGATTTTGTGTGAAGGCTTGACCCATCATCTTACTTGATGCATTCCTAGAGGATTGTACACTCTATTTCAGCTTGTATTTCCTACAAATAGAAGGTACAGGGAAGATTGGAATTGTTGGGCAAGAGTTATCCCCCCTTCTGTATGGGTGATATCCCATTCCCTTGCTTGCAAACAACCGTTGTGCTTGATAGTATAAATAAGGGACCGCCTATGCTCATCTGCCCTCCAAAATTTAGAGAAGCAATTTTATCCTAAAATCAGATGGGGTCAGTTTAATACTCACACTCTAGCTACCCCTGGGTCTTTAGGCACTAGTCATCATCTCATTCTCCTAAATAGGCAGTCATTATGGAGTGATTGCCAGCATATCTGTTAGAGCAATAAGTTGAACTTCCTGATTACCTAATTTTGAACTTTGGCCCCTATATTAATGAAGGTTCTCAGCCAAATTTTCAAAATGTTATTATTTTCCTCCAGCTTCAATTATTACTTTCTTATTATATACTCCTCACATAAACTCATTTCTGAGTAACTTTCCTAGTATTCTAGTTCCTAAAAATTGGAAGTCAAACAGTGAACATTTAGAATTAGCTGAAAACACTTCTCAATGCTGTTTGCCATGTATTTCAAATCCCACAGTGTTATGTGCTCCTGTACCAACCCTCTGATAAGAAATTTTGTCTTTCCTGGATTTTTTTAATTTAAAAAATCATTATCAATGGATTGTAGTTAAAGAAAGTGGTCTGAATTAGTGGTCTGAAAAATCAAGTGATAACAAACCAGGAGAAAAGATTAAAGAAACAGAAATCTGGGGCGCCTGGGTGGCTTAGTTGGTTAAGCAACTGCCTTCAGCTTAGGTCATGATCCTGGAGTCCTGGGATCGAGCCCGCATCGGGCTCCCTGCTCTGCAGGAAGCCTGCTTCTCCCTCTCTCACTCCCCCTGCTTGTGTTCCCTTTCTAGCTGTGTTTCTCTCTGTCAAATAAATAAATAAAATCTTAAAATTTTTTTTAAAGAAACAGAAATCTTGTGGAGAAAATACAATATTTAGAAAACAGATCCATACAATTAATGTATCAATAATAGGAGTCCCAGAAGTGACAAAAAAATGGGGGAACAGTTGAAGGAAATGTAATAATTAAACAGTTATTGAAGAAAATTTCCCTGAGCTAAAGAAAAAATTGAATAGGTAGATTGAAATAGCTCACCAAGTTCTAGGCAAGATGAATAAAAAAATAGATACATATAAACATACATGGTAAAATCCAAAGATAAAGTTTTATAAGCTTCAAGGTGGAAGGGTTAGATTAATTAAGAAAAAAAAGTAGTATTCAACTGATTTTCACTTCTTTAACACTGAAAGTCAGCTAAAGATTAAGTTATACTAAGAAAAGAGATCAATAGATTATAACTTGAGAATCCTATATCCAGCCAAGATATTTATCTACTATGACAAAAGAAAAATAGTTATCAATAGAGAATATATCACCTGGGTACACAATCTGATGAAAATACTCAAGAAAATATTCTAAATGACACTTGACTCAAATGAGAGTCCTTAGGATTAGAAGAGATGGCTCTCTCTCCCAATAAGTGACAAGATATATTGCAGTCACATATACTATAAGGGAATAGACTTGAACTACAAATATGAAACTATTTTATCATAACCCAAGACATTGGAGGAAGTAAGTGATAAAAATGTGCTTAAGATCTTCTTATTGGTGTGAATGTGGAAAACTGAGGTGGGGGGCAGAGTACCTTGGTGAGAAAAAATAGTTGAGTAATTGGTATATTATTAATAATGGAAAATATGTATTTGAATTCTGAGAATTTGGAAGTAAGGTAAACACTAGTGAAAATAAAAAACAAGAGCTCACAGATTGTTAAGGGGGATGGAGAAAGTTGTAATTTGAAAAAAGCTGGTCAAGAAAAGAAAACAGTAAAATAAATACAAAGGAAGATAGAAGTAAGGAAAGTCTATCAGCAGATATGCTAAATGTGAGGGACCTGATTTTAGCTACTAAAAGATGGAATTTACAGAAACAGAACACCTCAGAGGTTGTTAGAATTGAGGATGAAGGATGGGAGAAATGGCTGAAGATGGTCAAATAGTAGAAACTTCCAGTTATAAGATGAATAAGTTCTAGAGATACATTTATGGCATGGTGACTATAAAAATACTGTACTGTACATGTGGAAGTTGGTAAGAGAGTTTATCTTAAAAATTCTCATCACAGGGGGCGCCTGGGTGGCTCAGTTCATTGAGCGACTGCCTTCGGCTCAGGTCATGATCTCAGGGACCTGGGATCGAGCCCGCATCGGGCTCCCTGCTCGGCGGGAAGCCTGCTTCTCCCTCTCTCACTCCCCTTGCTTGTGTTCCCTCTCTCGCTGTGTTTCTCTTTGTCAAATGAATAAATAAAGTCTTTAATATATATATATATATATATAAATTCTCATCACAAGAAAAAAATTGTAAATGTGGGAGGTGATATACATGTTAATGTAAATTATCGATAATTGTTTCACAGTAATACATATATAAAATCATTATGCTGTACAACTTAATTTTATACAATATTATATGTCACTTATATTTCCATCTTACTAGGAAAAATAAAAAAAAAATTGATGTTTCTCTAAAAAAAAAATCACCACTATAACACTGCATTGCAAGTCAAAATCCAGTTATATATTATTCACAAGAACTATAAAGACAGACTGAAAAATAATGGAATGGACTAAGAGATACTAAGAAATGCTAATAAAAAGGAAACTGGGGTTTAGTATGAATATTAAACAGGGTGAAATCTAAGAATAAAAAGACTGAACAGAATAAAGAGGAAATTTTGTGATCCCTAGAGCTGTAATTTATAAGGAAGATATGACAGTCATAAATCTTTCATGGCCAAACAGTGCATCTAAATATATAAAGGAGAAAGTATTAGAAACACAAAAACATATACAAAAATAAACTGTTTTAGTGGGATATTTTAATTGAAGTCTTTCAGGAAGACTTATTAGAGGAAAGTAATCACAGAACTAAATAATATAGTCATCAAAACTATTTTTATAGCTACACATACAAATTAACATCCTTTAAAAAGATAACATAATTGTATTATATGCCCTTAAACTATATAAAAAGAATCTAGCATGTATTTGGCATACACACATATAAAACCTTAATATTAAAAAAGAGACCCATGGCAGCCTATATTTTTGATAGTAGTCCAAATAAAAATAAAAACTAGAAAGATAAAAATAGTTGTGCTTAAAAATCAAGCCTCATATCTAGCTTTTGATCAAAGAAGTTCAAAACTAAAATTCTGAACCATTTACACAGCAATGAAATGAAAACACATTACGGTAAAACATCAGGGATGTAGCAAAAGTTTGATTGGAGGGAAATGTATAGTGTTCAATGCCTTCATAACAAAAGAAAAGTAACTGAAATTAAAGAAAAATTTTAAAAGCCCTTGTGAGTTTGATTAGCAAAAAAGAATGATGTATAATACAATTAAAAATAAAAAATTAAGATCAATAATTATAGAAGAGATGACAAGAATTAAAGGAATATTACATACAATTCAATGATGTGGAATTTGAAAAACCAGAAGAAATATACTCAAATTGATTTAAGAAGTATAAACTGAAGAGATTGGAAAGGTAATTAAAAATCTAAGATTTAAAAATAAACACCAAAAACAAAGAAAAATGGTTTTACCACTCCCAGGCCTTGAAAGATCAGATACTTCCGATATTAACTAAATCTGAAACTCCTCAAATTTAAATTTTTTTATAAACTGAGCAGACTTTTTTTTTTCAAAGATTTTATTTATTTATTTGACAGAGAGAGAAATCACAAGTAGGCAAAGAGGCAGGCAGAGAGAGAGGAGGAAGCAGGCTCCTCGCTGAGCAGAGAGCCCAATGCAGGGGCCTTGATCTGAGGACTTTGAGATCTTGACCTGAGCCAAAGGCAGAGGCTTAACCCACTGAGCCACCCAGGCGTCCAACTGAGTGGACTCTAACTACAGAAACTGGTAAAGATCCACAAACCTATAGACGGAGTTCATGTATGAATATAGAAGGAAAAATTCTTTATGTAAATGATCAAATAAAACTCATCAGTATATCAATACAAAATATAAACAAATAAGGATGTAACATAATGCTGGGGGCCAGCCCCAGCAACAGTTAGGGTCCGAGGATGAAGGAAGGCGTCAGCGATTTTCGAAGTGAGGAGATCACTCAAAGATGGTGTAGGGATCTCCTGAAAACACTGTTCTCAGAGCTCTTTATTTATAGCAGAGAGTTACATATTTTTTCAGATGGAAACCATATGATCAAAGAGTTTCTTTAAGTGATGGATCATCAATCTTGAGTGACAATAGTGACAATAGTGTTTTTGAGGGTCCTTGTAAAAACAGGACGAGCCTTGTGCCCTTGAGGGTCTCACATAACAAAACGGGATGTGCCTATTTCTTTGAAGGGTCCATACAATAAAGCAGGATGTGCCAATTATATCCTAATCTATAGACTGATCGATCACAGGCAGGCATGTCCTGAGCAACAGATGGTTCCTGCAAATCCTTATCTTATTAGAACGTTTTACTTCCCCCCAGCATAGGGAAGTGAGTGAATGGCCACACAAACAGGAGGTTGCAATATCTAAGCTATTTATGTTAGTAAAGATTTCATTAAATTTTAAAGTAAGTATGTTGTGACCCCACAATCCTACAATTACTAAGCTTCATAAGGATTGGCATGGCTCTCACACTTTGGATGAGCACTTGTCCAGGTGCACGTCCCAGGGACACAAAGGACATATTGCCCTGGCCCACAGGGTACATTCATGGGTACCTCCACCATAGTTTTTGGTGGCTTGCAGCATGGCGGGGGGGGGGGGGGCGCGGATCAGGCTGCCCCCGACAACATAAAGGTAGTTTAATATCAGGAAATCTGCCAAGAAAACTCATTATGTCAATACATTAAAGGAAGAAATCATATAGTAACTTAAATAGATAAAAAGGGTATTTGGTAAGATTCTGCAGAAAGACCTAAAAAAAAACTCTAAGTGAAATTATCTTGAAACCATTTTATAAATTAACTTAAATGTAATAATAATAACTTACCAAACAACTGAAAAAGCAGCAAAATCCTTCTAAAACACTCTAATGTCATTCCATTAAAAATATGCATATGACAGTGATACCCATTCTTGTCAGTGTTGCTCAATACTAATGTGGCATGTTTGACAAACAGAGATGTTGCCAAGATCTTTAAGGGACTTTGCATGTGAAAATCACATACTATTATCATCACTACATTTATTAGTCATTTATTTAACAAAATGTATCTAAAAGTGTACAAAGTACTTGTGTACTGTCAAAATTTAGAAATGATAAAAGTTTGCTGGGGTGCCTCGGTGGCTCGGCTGGTTAAGTGTCTGCCTTCAGCTTAGGTCATGATCCCACGGTTCTGGGATTGAACCCCCCATCAGGCTCCCTACCCAGCAGGAAGGCTTCTTTTCCCTCTCTTACTCCTCCTGCTTGTGTTCCGTCTCTAGCTGTGTTTCTCCCTGTCAAATAAATTAAAGTCTTAAAAAAAGTTTGCTAATCAACTTTTCCTAAATTTTTAAAGGCATGAAAATTCCAATTTCATGTAACTGCTTCAAATCCTTAAAAGTGGATGGAATGGAGTATTTTTACATTAATCTTGAACTTGCAATGAAATGATTTAACATGTAACAAAAGCAGTGGTACTGTAGACTTATTGATTTCTTTATTGACTTTATAATGTTTGAGATCTGGTGTTTCAGTATTTGCAGAAATCCAGTGTTGCATTCTGCTCCTTAGCCATGCTTACAGGGACGCTGTTCCCCATACAGAGGTCCATGTATTTGCCACCCCCTGTGGGTGACTTTGTCTCATCTGTGGCTCTGTCTCATGAAGCCTTCTGCTGCAGATTTAAACCATGTTCTCAAATACCACCCATACTTTTTTTCCATAAACTTACACACTTGTTTATCTTTTTTTTTATTGTTACTTAATTTTTTTTCCCAGTGTTCCAAGATTCATTCCCCATTCCCCACACCCAGTGCTCCACGCTTTAGGTGTCCCCAGTACCCACCACCAGGCTCTCCCATCCCTTCATCCCCCTCCCTACAAGTCCCTCAGTGTGTTTGTGTCCAAAGTCTCTGTTGTTTCCTTTCTTTCCGTGGATTACCCTATTTCCCATTTACTTTCCTTCTCCCACTGTCCTCCAGGTTACCCCTCATGCACTGCAAGTGAAACCATGCGATACTTGACTTTCTCCACTTGGCTTATTTCACTCAGCATAATCTCTTCCAGTCCAGCCCATGTTGCTACAAAAGTTGGATATTCATCCTTTCTGATAGAGGCATAGTATTCCATCATATATATGTACCACATCTTCTTTATTCATTCATTTGTTGATGGGCACCTTGGCTCTTTCCACACTTTGGCGATTGTGGCCATTGCTGTGATGAACATTGGTGTACATATGGCCCTTCTTTTCACTACGTCTGTATCTTTGGAGTAAATGCCCAGTAGTGCAATTGCAGGGACATAGGGTAGCTCTATCTTTAATTTTTTAAGGAATCTCCACACTGTTTACCAAAGTGGCTGCACCAGTTTACATTCCCACCAACAGCGTAAGAGGGTTCCCCTTTCTCCGCAGCCTCTCCAACACTTGTTGTTTCCTGTCTTGTTAATTGTGGCCATTCTGACTGGTGTAAGGTGGTATCTCAGTGTGGTTTTGATTTGAATTTCCCTGATAGCTAGTGACACTGAACATTTTTTCATGTCTCTGTTAGCTCTTTGTATATCTTCTATGGAGAAGTGCCTCTTCATGTCTCTTGCCCATTTTTTGATGTGTTCATCTTCTTTTTGGGTGTTGAGTTTGAGTAGTTCTTTATAGATCTTGGATACCAGCCCTTTGTCTGTAGTGTCATTTGCAAATATCTTCTCCCATTCTGTGGGTTGCCTCTTTGTTTTGTTGACTGTTTCCTTTGCTG